>JAJKFI010000136.1:2127190-2151676 GCA_029204185.1 Lerista edwardsae | reverse complement strand
ACACACACACACACACACACACACACACACACACACACACACACACAGAGAGAGAGAGAGAGAGAGAGAGAGAGAGAGATGGGGAAATTGGCCCACACTTGCCTTGCAACTTGGTGTAGTCATTGGGAGAGAAACAGAGTACATAAATCATGGCATAGCTTCAGAAATTGTGCAGAAACAGCCCCAGAAGATGTGGATACTTCTACATGACCCTATTTATTTTTATTTGTTTTAAAAACTTTATATCCAGCCCTTCCCCTTATTTCTAATGCACCCAAGTGAGCTAACAACATGCGTTTAAAAACAACATATTCAATCATCATAATAAAATGACATAAAATCTACAATAAAATAGCAGTAAGCACAAATTCAATAAACAGACTAAATGGAAAAAGGAAAATGGAACAAAAAAGCCAACAGGGATGTTCTTAATCCCAAAGGAAGGGTGTTGTAAAGCTGTAGCACTGCTACAGAAAAAGCTCTCTCCCTCTTTGCGGTTAACTTAGCATCAGCCAGTGGCAGCACTTATGGGAGGGTCCGCTTAAATGACCTCCGAGGATGGACCATCTCATACGGAAGGGAGTCCACCTTTAGATATCCTGGTTTTAAACTGTAAAGGGTTTTTAAGGTCAAGTTCAGCACTTGAATTGAGGCGAGAATCAAACCTGGTGGAGCCAATCAACCAATTGCCAAGGCTTCATGACCACACAAGCTACCATGTTCTACATCAGTTGCAATTCCCATACAGTCTTCAAGTGCAGCCCCATACAGCATAACCAAGGGCACAATCCTAACCTGGAGTTAGGCTGGCACAGGTAGCACAAGGGACACTGTAAAGTATGTTTGGATCACTCTCAGAGTCAGAGAGCCCAGCACACAGGTGTGTGTCATCTTCCCTGACTCCAAGAGTGGTCCAAATTCGCTTTACAGTGGCCCTGGTGCTGGCCAAAGTTTGCTGGCCTTGTTGGCCTAACTCCAGGTTAGAATTGCACTCTAAGATCACAATCCTATTTTATGCCAGCCTAGTAAGGCTGACATAGCAGAGTCATATCCAAAGGCCCATTCGGAGGCGGCGGCAGCAACATGCAGGACAAGGGGAGGTTTTCTCCCTGCACCTGCGTAAGCCTCAGTCACCCCTATGGGCCTGCTCGGATCTGTGCTGGCAAAATAGCACCACTCTACCTACTATAACAAGCTTAAGTATAAGTAACCAAAATAACCATACAGTATATTCTTCCCTGCCTCCATTCCCTCCTTTCTCTGTAGTTTCCGTTTTATCTACATTGTAAGGATCTGTCCTTTCATTTTGTGTAGAACACCTTCCTGACCTACTTTTTCTTTCCTTCCTTTCTTGCTTTCAAAGAATCCTCTAAAGCCGTTTGCAGCTTGTTCCCATGGTCACGCTCCCTGATAATGCAAAGTTTTCAAGACCGAATTTTCTTTAAAGGCCTTGTGAGACATCATTTTAAATTTGACTTTGACCGTCTACCTGCCTTTGTCCGCAGTTGCCATTGCAACTGCCCAGGATTTCAACTCCTGCCTGACCTGTCTCGGTTTTGTGCTCCCGGCTTCTTGGCAGACTGCTCCAGAATGTGACCTGAACTGTGCTGGTTGTTCCTGAACCCCAAAAGGCCTGACAAAAGTGCACATTTATACAAACGTAAGCAACCCGTCCACTCGGGCAAGATTTTCCACTGTGCAGATGGTCAACTGGAAGTGTTTCTAACTCTGATGAGCAGCCCAATCTAAGCTGTGCTGGAGCAGGCAGGTTGGCGGGCCTACACGGCATCCAAAGCAGCTTGGGAGGCACCAGGAGCCTCCCTGGCACAAGGGCCTCCCCTATGGGTTCCTTGGATCTGCCCCAGAACTAAAGAAGTTCCAAATCATGGAAGGCCCAAATCATGGCCGCGCAGCCTGGGGACGAGGTCTTAGGTGTGGCCTAATGGCTGCATTCCAGGTCCGCCCCCCTCCCTGGCCTGAACACTGGCCGGCCTGCCCACTGCTGCCCAGTTCCGCCCGCCCAGAACCGCCCCTGCACCAGCTGAGTTTGACGGGCGCAGAGGTGGCTCGTCACCCTCGCTTCTAGGCCAGCATTACAGCTAGCACCGGCCTGGGAGCTGTAGCCACTCAGGGGATGCCCCTCAGTGCCCCCACGTTGGCGCCAATGACATTACATCGACACTCTGACATTGTGTTGACGCAATAGGGCGCTTGGGATTGCGCCCTGAAATGTAATCCTGAAGAGGGTTTTTCCCAACATAACACTGGAAATTCCTGAAGGCCCTGTTGACATTCACATGCCACTTCCTGGAGACTTCATGTCAATCTTGAGGGGTCGGCAACCCAATTTGTGTGGGGCTATCAGCATGACACCAGACAGTCAATACACATTTCAGAAAAGTGATAATCAGAAGCAGAGCTGGAGAATTGTCTGCCACAAAACACTGGAGAAATACTTCATCAATTTCTACTGAGTATGAATAGCTTCAGAAAGTGTACGCCTTTCCTCCAAAAGGTCATACACATAGATAGTGGAAGATTCTGTACCTAAGGGCGCAATACTAAGCGGCACCGGACTGGCGAGGCCAATGGGCCAGCGCCATATCCTGTGCTGCTTAGGAGAGGCTGGAGCCTCCCCGTGGCAAGGGAACGTGCGCTCCCTTACCGAAGCCTCCCTATGTGCTCCTTGAATCTGCGCCTTCTAAACAGCAGGCGCAGATGGAAGGAGGCCATGTGGCCTGAATCGGGGCCACGCGGACTCCTGAGCGTGTATAGGATTTGGCCCTATGGCCGAATTCTGGCCCTGCCCACGTCCCGCCCCAACCCCCTTCCCCCACCAATCCCCATCCCAGAACGGGATGGAGCCTCCCTCGTGCCAACCAGCTTCGGTCAGCGCACGGGAGGCTCGCTGTCGGTGCTGTCAGGCTGACGCTATTCGTAGCATCGGCCTGAGAGCCCTACGTGACTGCAGGATTGCATTGTGAACGCTCCTCTCAAAACAAATGTGCAGAAAGTATACAAGATGAGCTCAGGTAGACAGATTTCAGCGGTATAGTTTCTTGACTGCAACGTCAGAACCTGCTCAGAACTTACTAGCTATAGTTGCGCTCCAAACTGCCCTTCTTCTACATAGTTTTTGACCTACAGTTCCACCCTCAGCCTAGAGTTATTGTACCAGACACATCCACTCACCCACTGCTAGGGAAAATCTTCCTAAGTGCCATGCCCAGAGGCATGGACTAGCAGTCCCCAAACTTAACATGGTCATGCTGCCCTTCCTCCATGGCGCTGTCATGGCACTGGCAGTGCGTGTGAGAATCACACAAAATCTCATGAGAATCGTGTGGGGTCTTACGAGAATTGTGTGAAATCTTGGCCCAGCTAAAGTACCCAGGAAAGCCAGAAAGAAGACATCTTGCTGCGCCCCTGTGAGATTCCCATGGCGCACAGTTTGGGTTCCAGTGGTCTAGATCAGCAGTCTCCAAACCATGGCCTGCTGTGTTGTGGACATGGTGTGTCTATGGTTGAGGCTTCCCATTCCATGCCACAGCCCCATATTTCTCAAGCCTCAGCCTCAGCCTCAGATACGTGCGCCAGCCTGCTGCTTCCCTTCCTGTTGCCCCAGCAGGCTATGCACCTGGATTTCTGAGCAGAGGTTGTTGCCCAGCACAAGTTTCTGAAGTGATTGGCAGTAAAATGTGGGGGGATGTGGCACAGAAAGGGAAGCCCCCACCACTGATGTGACGTGACCCTGAAAGTAATTCAGGGACACTAGATCTGGCCTCGGTTTGGCAGCCCCTACACAAACTGTAACCCCTACACAAATGCTACACAAACTCTACACAAACTGCTCATCACATGTAGAATGGGCTTGAAATGTAAAACTCCTTGGCTCAAGAAGACCCCATTTTGACTGGGTTGGTTAGCAAATGGTTAGCTGCTATCATACCCCACCACCTGGGTACTATAGCACATGTGCTACAGTTACTGATGGTTCAAACAGGCATTGTGCAACCACTGTATGAAAGGGTGTCTGTGGAACTATGTTGTCGGAGGGACGGCAGCATACCTAGCAGGGGGTCCCGGGGTGCCCATAGTCCTGGGTGACAGAGGCAGCATTTTGAGCTCCTCTGCACCTATTGCTAGCTTCACTTGGCCTTCACGTACTTTTATTTTCAAACCCAGCTGAATTGTGCTGCTCTGTGCAGCCTGCTCCACTCCCCCCCCTCAATTTTTCCAGGGTTCCCCATAGCTTTTATGCCTGCTTTAACAAACAAAACAAAAAAAGTCAGCTGAATGTCCTGCCTCTCTAGGCATAGCTTCAGGGAAATCTCTGCTTTCTGCTGGCTATATACCCTGTGTTTGCTTAGGTCTTCATGAGGGGCTTGAATGGCTCACTTGCTAAGTGCCAGTAGATAGAGAGGGAAGAGGCCCAGGTTGGAATTTTCACAGCAGTCAGTAAAAAATTATATCCAGAAAAATAAAAAAGGGGGTGGATTACATCAGGCAAGAACCATGATTTCACCACATAATGAATTGTTCTCCCTATTTAATCCCCCTCTCGTAGCTTATATAATAAATAGCAAGCTTTATACTCTTTAATTGATGTAATACATTGATTAAATTCCATTTCCCCATATTGTGGGGGGCAGCAAATTTTCCTGTGATCCCGGGCAGCACATGGGGCAGGTATGCCTCTGCTGAGAGAATGTATTGTTTAATGGGCTCTGCTGTCATTACCCCAAACTTCTGAAAATACCATGGCTGTAAACCCCCCCCCCCCATCCCTTGTATATTAGATTCATTCAGGCAACCAGGTGCCTTCACACAGATCCCAACTATAGAGGAATTCCAACTAGGACATAATGGAGACAAACACATCCACACTTACTATAACTATGTACAGTTTGAGCAGAATATACAGTACACTGGAGTTTTAGGCAGAAGAAAATGTGTTTATGTGCACATTTCTTAAAATGCAACAGTGGCTTGTATGCTTTTAACCGTGTATGCTTCAACTCAGTCTGCCTTCCCAGATGAGCCTGCGTTCTCTGCGTTAAATGGGAAAACACTTAGATGCTAATAGTCTTTTTGCAGCTTTAAAACACACACACACACACACACACACACACACACAGAGAGAGAGAGAGAGAGAGAGAGAGAGAGAGAGAGAGAGAGAGAGAAGGAATTTAACCTCACATCCTCACTCTGAAATTAGCTCCATTGTCAAAAGATGACAGCTGTATCCTGATTTCAAGAATTTCACGTTGGAATAAAACAGCATTTTTGGAACACCATTGTGTTACTTCAAACAGACCCGTAATGGTCCCTCAGCAAACCATTTTCAGAAGTCTTGTGTAAGTAAGATAAAAAGGCTCCATTTCTGAAGAGATGCTTTTTCTGGACTAGGTCAGAGTGCTCTTTCCATGTGGTTCATTCCCAGTCGAATTTCCTAATAGCCTATCTCCTCAGCTAACAGATGCCCAGCCTCATGTCGGAACCAACTCGAGCCACCACTGAGATGATATCCAGCTCCTTTCTTATTGAGCCGTTTCCCTAGCAGATGGTGCAGTGCTGCAGGCACACTCCTTCCTGTTAATTACCAGCCTTCACTACAGATGGAAATGTCAGTCAGCCTCACAGGTCCTGGTTCCTGCCATTGCCTCAGTCCATAGCCCTCTACCTAGGCAAGATGCTGCCAACACACACCATGTGTTTTGTGACTGCTGACTAGGCAGGCAACAAAAAACAACTTACTTCATGAATATTCATGGAGGAATGTTTCAAGTTCTGTTCATCTGTGATGCTTATAGATCTGCTTAAAGGAGACGGCACCTTCCTAAGCTCCCGGTGCCCCTTGTTTTACTCGGGTGCAGATATGTGAGTTATCAAAGTGCGTTGCCATGGTAACCTATCAGGAACAATTACATGTCTGCCATATCGGGGCACCAGTTTCCCACTAATATTCTCTCCATACCTTAAGCGCCGTTTAATCATTCTTGCCCACAATAACAGACCAACAGTAACCGTGCTGTTACTGATTTGCGGAAAACAGTAACTGATTTGCGGAAAACTGTTGATTTTCACTAAACTCTCGATTGTCTTATTACTTTCAATCTACTGGACAGAATTCCTTGCTTATGCCTTGGTTTTAAAAAAAAAACCCACTCAATTCAAATATAAGCATTGACCCATTTTGTTCTTCCAAAGTAATTTCTGAAAACCTGTTGTTATTCACAACAACATTCCTTTTTTAAATAACTATGGGGCAAATTGGGGGGTGGTGAGGAGAGTTTTCTGGGACAATGTTTTTTTTCTTAGCTTTTTTTTTTTTGCTATGATTCATGTCATCTCTTCTGATAATTACAAAAAGCACTGTGGACAGTTATGAAAAATGAGATGATTCAACATATATAGTATTTGTTAATGTTCTTTGATTCCGCTCTTTCGCATATGTTGTAAAAGAGTATTACATTTATTTGAGAATGCTGTACATATATTTCAAATTTTAAAAAATGTGTATGTGGCGATATATTTTGGGTTGAATCCAAGGGTACCCTCTCACATGTGGAAGACATTGTTCTCTTACGGAAGGGCTGCTTTATACTTAATTCTAAAGTGTTGTACAAGAAAACTGTGCAAATCCAAAGATGCTATTTTTCCACTTGCACAAGCAGAACTGCTAGAAGAACCTATTGTAGCACTGTGTCAACTCTTGCACAACTGCAGCACAATGGCAGCAGCTGTTATCCATCCACTCTCTCTTCTTTGGATCCAACTGTGTTTGGACAGTTAAAGAAAAAATCAGTCCACATCCAATCCATTTTTGACATTGCTCCTGTGGGCACTATACTAAAAAAAACCTCCAAAAAAAATCTGAGTTAGATTCTGTTATCCTTGAAAAATGTTCTGACAGATAAATAGCGCAGTTCTGAAAAAACATCCTCCGCATTATTTAGAAGTGATTCAAACTGTGGGTCAGGACCCACTTGGTGGGTCATGACCTGATGTCAGGTGGGTTGTGGAAAGTTGGAAGCAGCCATCTTGGAAACTGCAGACCTTTCTCTTGTTATGTTCTTTTTGTGAGTATTAACAGTTCGAATTTTCAAGTGAGGTGTTTTGTTTTTTTTAATTGTTTTTAGTTCAGTGCTTTTGCATCATATTTTGTCCTCATCTTGCTTTCTGTCAGGGATATTTCATGGTTGTACAATTGCTGCAGTCCAAAAATGCCAGTTTACATTTCAGGAGTGTCATTTCATTATTTTACAATGATAGCACTTCCTGCCACAACATAATTTCCAGCTTAATGACATCACTTCCGGTGGGTCCTGACACGAGTGCCATTCTAAAAAGTGAGTCTAAAAAGTTTGAATACCACTGATTTAGAGGAGGAACCTCAAGACAATTTTTTGGACTCTGACCCAAACCTGCATTTCTTTTCTTTACAGGACAGCAACAATGCTTGTCCAGCCTGAACAATTTGTGTCTGTGGGGGTGGGATGGGCTTTGATTTTGATGCTTTGGAGGAATATGAAACTCCAATGCTAGGCCAGGCCAATAAATGATCCACTCAGCCAACAGGGAGTAAGCACAGGCATGCTTATTTAAAATGATCAATGAGCCAAGAATAAAGTATGTTGTTCCCCAGTTTTACACTGGTGGGGGTAAGAGAAGGGATATTTAATTTGGCCTAAGAAAGGGATGGAATCTCACTGCTTAATTCGGTCACAGTTGGAAGGTGCAGGGCAGGGCAGAAAGAGAAATACAGGGTACACTTGTGTGCCTGTGATAGGAGACTAAACAACACCAATGTCTCATGACATCAGGTATGAGGCAGTGATGGTCCTGGCTCAGTCAGCATCCGGGGGCCAGGACCATCAGTACCAGCCCTGCCTCACCCAGAAGTAACTGCAGTGATGGGGTGATGTCACGGCAACTACTTCCACCTGCTTTTTGCAGGGTGGGCTGCAAAACAACTGCACACTGCTCTGGTCGCCCACCCCCTTTTGCCAACAGCTGGCTTTTTCCAGCTTAAAAACTTAAGGTGAAAGGGAACAGACAGCTGGAGCTACAGTACATAAGAAGAGCCCTGCTGGATCAGGCCAAGGGCCCATCTAATCCAGTTTCCTGTTTCTCACAGTGGTCCACCAGATGCCTCAATATACCACTCCAGCTCCCCGCCCCTTTGGTTTTTAAACCAAACGAAGTGGCTTTGTGCATGACATGGCGGGCACTGCAAGGGGTGGGAGTAGTGGTGTGCTACCGTCCCCCACTTGGCTCCCAAGGTATTTGACCCCTTGGCCTCTCCCCCAGGCATGCCATTGCTTTGAGGGCTTAGGATGGTGAGCACCCTTGGAACCTGATGACCTCACTGACACCAAGGCTTATAGGTTGGGGTTCTGACAAGGTTTCTTTGCCACAACATCACTGCATGTGGCCAAGGAAAGGAAAATACCAGTTTTAGGGCACAATCCTAACCTGGAGTTAGGCCAGCCCAGTTATATTAGGCCAGCAAAGTTTGGTGGGCACAAGGCCACCGTAAAGAACATTTGGACCACTCTCAGAGTCAGGGAGGATGGCGGCACATCTGTGTGCTGGCCTCTCTGACTCCGAGAGTGGTCCACAAATACTTCACAGTGTCTCTTGTGCTGGCCAAACTTAGCTGGCCTGACTGTGCCGGCCTAACTCCAGGTTAGGATTACGCCCTTAATTAGTGATCCAGTTTTTTTATGGTTGGGTGAGGTTGTTTGAGAAAGGCTGGCATCTAGGAGAGTTTCCTAGCTCTCCCCTTGGTGAAACATAAGAAATCGTGAAAGCTGGCAACTAACTAATTCATTTTGTTGCACCCTTAGTTAATATAACATTGCAGTTGCAATTGGTTCAATGCATTCAGTTTGTCCTGTGGCTTCATCCTGGTGTCTTAGGACCACAGAAATCAATATAGCAATTTTCTGTTCTTCAAGAATGCTTGTTTTCTGAAATTCAGAAATTCATCCTCCACCCACCCTTTCCCCCCCAAAAAAACCCCATGCCAACCTCTCTCGGCTGGCCCTACTCACTGGCACAGGTCTGGAAATTGGCCTGGGGAGGCCAGTGCACGTCCTTGTACTGGCCTCCCTAACTCGAATGGAGGCAGCACATTTGCAACACTCCTGGGCCTTGTGCTGGCCAATCTGAGCATCTGGATTACACTCAAAAAAATTTAACTGTGTGTGGTTTATGCCTCCAATGGATGGTTTCTACAAGTGAAAATATTCCTTCTGCTTTCTTTCCTTCTTATGGCTCAGCAAAAGTTTCTATTTGCTCTTGAGAGGAAGACAGTAGCCCTGCAGAGGAGAAGGGAAAGAACATTTAAACAAAATTTCATAGTAATAAATGATGTTGAACATGTGTAGGTGGCAGTGACAATTCATCTGACGAGTTTTCTTGGAGTGTCTAGTGACAGATTTCAAATACTAATTGTATTCCGAGGCCAAAATAACTGCTCAGACTGCAACTGCAAATCCTGCCATTTCAGTAAAATCATTCACTGTTATTTTTCAAGTAGGAACTTGATAGTGAAATATTGTTTGCCTGCTGTAATTAAGGGAGCAATCTTAAACACATGAGAGTAAATTTCATTGACCTTAGAGGAACTTACTTCGGATCCTAATCATGCTTAGGATCGTGCTGTAAATAATTTAGAAGATGCTTGCTTATTTATTTATTTATTTATTTATTATAACATTATTCAACAAAAAACATTCACAAAGTGGTTTACAGATTTGTGTGTCTCCTTTTTATGCAAAGGAGTTTGAATTGTTTGCTACCAAATTCTAAATGTGAGGCCTTTAAGCTGCAATGCTACAACACTTACCTGAGAGTAAGCCCCCTTTAGTTCAGTGGAACATCGCAGTAAACACATATAGGAATGTGCTGTTCATTACTTTTATTCATTGGCTTCTAAGTTTAAAGAACAAAAGAGACTATTAGTTACATGGGTCTAGTACAGTGGTTCTCAAATCTTTAAGCACTGGGACCGACTTTTTAGAATGGCACGTATTGAGACCCACTGGAAGTATATCATTAATCTGGAAGGGTCCTCATGGCCAGAAGTACCATCATCAACCAGGAAGTGCCATCATTATGACATAATAAAATGACACTCCTGAAAAACAAACTGGCATTCTAGGACTGCAGCAATTGCACAATCATGGAACATCCCTGACAGAAAGCAAGATTAGGACAAAATATTAGGTAAAAAGCAATGAATTAAAACAATAAAAAAAAAACCTCACATGACAATTCAAACTGGTTACATTCACAAAAGGAATATAGGAAGAGTCAAGTCTGCAGCTTCCAAGATGGAAGCTCCCTGCTATCCGCGACCCACCTGACCTCAGGTTGCTGACCAAGTGAGACTTGACCCACAGTTTGAGAGACAGTTCTAGTTAACGGTCTCTCCTAGAAATTCTTCTGCACTTGAGATTTTTAGAAAGCATGCAGAGTTGACTGTTGGATTCTCAACCCGCACTCCTTTTGTGATTTTTTTTTTCCAAACATCATGTTCACTGCTTTTCTTTCACAAGAGTGAACTGCAACATATTCAAACCCATAAAAATGGCTTTACAAACTATTTATTCCCCCTCAAAAAAAATGATACGTAATGTCATGTGAAAAGTTAACACATTTTTTTTACTACCACAAGTATATGAATAAGACAGCTACAGATTGGTCCCTCTGCTTTTTGTATTTTTTTCTGAATTGTTTCCAAAATAGACTGGAATCTACCTGCAATCCTAACCCTATTATTATGAAACATCCAGGGTGAGTGAATACATGTAGAAGAGGGAACAGACTCCATCCTTGATCTACACATTAATCAAACCAACCAACCAATTTATATACCAATTTTCAACAAAAGTTCACAAAGCGGTTTACAGGCAAAAAAAAAAAGTTAAATGGTTCCCTGTCCCAAAGGGCTCACAGTCTTAAAAAAAAAATGCAGAACACCCCCAGCAACAGCCACTAGACAAGACACTGTGCTGGGGTGAAGAGGGACAATTACCCTCCCCCTGCTAAATATAAGAGGAGCGCCACTTGGAAAAGTGCCTCTTGCCCAGCTAGCAGAGGTAACAAGTACATTAACATGTACATATCCTAATTCACAGTTTTTGACTTTCAAATTTTAGGCTTCTGTGAGTTCAGCAGACATCAATGGGATACCTCTCATCTCCCCTGGGTACAATTCCTACTGGTCTCTAGAAGGGAGACCAATGTGATGTCAGCTGGCTGTCTAGCATGCTCCTCCCAAGCAGGGCGACCAGTGTGTGTGGAGGAAATCAAGGCTCAGAAGGGTGGGAGGGGACAGAGAGAACTGGAACAAGCAGGAAGAATCAGGGTGGGATCTGCATAACTGCAAATGGATCAGGAACCAGACCATGCCTCCAGGGCCTTATACAACCTATCCCATATACATACTCATTTTAGCCAAGGTGTTTTCCCCGCTCTCCATATCCATAAATCTGGTATCCCTGGACTCATTGTCCATGGTTCTCTGCACCTCCTGAGCTTAATACCATATATACTCCTGTATAAGTCAAAAAATTATGCCTTAAAATGGACCCTGAAAACATGGCTTGAGTTATCCATGGGTCAATATGGTACAGCTTCTAAGAGCAGCTGATTGGTGAAGTGGAGGGGGGGGGAAACAGGGCTGATAAGCAGGATGCAGGGGGTGAGGGAAAAACAAATTTTACTTACATTTTACTTACAGTAATTTTACAGGAAATTTTACTTACAGTAATTGTTCTGAGACACCAACAGACAGCAAGCAAAAAAAAAAAAGTAGTCATTTTAACTTCTCCAAAGAGAAGTGAAGGCGCTTGTGGGAATTGTAGTTCTTATGAGAGCTGTTGTCCTTATGTTGCTGTGCAATTCCTGCACTGTATTCCTCACAAAGCCTACATAAGCTCTTTCACCTTTCTTCCTTTCTATAGCTCCATTCCTGTGTTGCGTTACAACAAGGTGAAATGGGTTCATTTTTTTGTTTGCTTTCTGTTGCTGCCTCTGAACAATTACTGTTGTTTTCAAAGCGTTTCAAGAAATACATCCCTTTTACCCTCGGTTTATCCATGGATCACAACAAATTATTTGATTTTTAACTTAAAACTTGCCCTTATCCCCAAGATTGACTTATACACAAGTATATACATGAGGACACACCCAAAACTTTAACAGGAAGGAGGAGGCTTCCTGTTAACATTCACTGACAGTGCAAGCCAAGATCCAACATAGTGTTGACCCAATGTTGTTGCGTTGACACTATGTCATTAGCACTGACATAGGGGCGCCGAGCAGCAGCCCCGCGTCAGCGCTGAAGCTCGCAAGCTCATGCTATGAGTAGCATCAGCTTGAGAGCACCAACAGGGAGCCTCACTTGCACCGACCGAAGCCGGTCGCCGCAAGGGAGGCTCTGTCCTGTTTCAGGATGGGGATGGGTGAGGGGAGGGGGGGTTTGGGGCAGGACATGGGCAAGTCCAGGATTCGGCCATACAGCCAAATCCTATACCCGTTCAGGAGGCCGCACAGCCCCAATTCAGGCTGCGCAGTCTCCTCGAATCTGCATCTGCTCTTTAGTAGGCGCAGATCTGAGGAGTGCATAGGGGAGGCTGGAGCCTCCCCTACGGTAAGGGAGCAAACACTCTCTTGCCGTGGGGAGGCTCCAGCCTCCACTATACTGAGTTACATTGGGCGCTGGCCGGCCTTACCAATCTAGCGCAGTATAGGATTGCACTTTTAGTCTTTTCCCTCTAGCATCTTGGCTGCTGCCTGCTTGATGATTTCCTCTGCTAACATTCTAGCTCAGTGTTATTCAAACTGTGGGTTGGGACCCACTTGGTGGGTCGTAACCTGATGTCAGGTGGGTTGTGGAAACCTGGGAGCAGCCATCTTGGAAACTGCAGACCTTCTTCTTGCTAGTTTCCTTTGTGAACTTTCCTTAAAAGTTTAAATTTTCAAGTGAGGTTTTTTTAAAAATTTTGTTTTTAGTTCAGTGCTTTAACATCATATTTTGTTCTAATCTTGCTTTCTGTCAGGGATATTTCATGGTTATACAATTGCTGCTGTCTAAGAATGCCAATTTCAGGAGTGTCATTTTATGATGTTACTATGACAGCACTTCCTGCCACAACATCATTTCCAGGTTAATGATATCACTTCTGGTGGGTCCCAACACCAGTGCCATTTTATGAAGTGGGTCCCGGTCTTAAAAGGTTGAATACCTCTGTTCTAGCTATCATAAAAGGAGGAAACATGCTTCCTTGGAAAGAAGAAAAAGAAAGGTAATGGCCGTGGGGAGGGTAGAGAAGTAAGCACTGTACTCCTCTCTGTAGTATCCCCTCTTATCTGTGGTTTTGTATCTGCGGGGGGTGGTGGTAGGGGGTACCCCTGTGGGTAGTAGAGCACACCTGTACCTGAAAAGTGCAGAAGTACTCTCCCCAAAAACTAATTCCTATATTTCAATAGAGCACTTCGTAAATGCTACTTGTTCCAAACAATAGTCCCACTTTTCAGCACATCCTGTATTAACAAATCAAGCCTCAATTGCATTTTCCACCAGTTTATACAGGACACAAGTTTGGCTGGCAGCTATAATTTCCTGCATCTTTTCTCAAATCGTGGTGTCAGGTTGGCCACCTTCCAGTGCCCTGGTGATAAGGAGGCTGTTTTTAGTGATGATAAGTTACATATTTTGGTTCAGAGATTAACAACTTCTTAAAGGCCCTCCTGTGAATTCCATCTGGCCTTGGTGATTTTTTAAATGATCAATTAGCTCCAAAACGCCATCCGTTATCCCCTCTTTTTGTGAGCCTCCCTGAGGCACTTGTCTGGCTACTGCAGGAGGCAAGAGAACTGCCCCAGATCAACCTCCAGTCTGACCCCCAAAGCCCATTTTATTTTCATCCCACATGACGACCCACTTCACCATTTTCACACTCCATCCTCTATGGAAGCTGCTATGTGGGAAATAAGTCATGTTTGAAGGGCTTTGAGCATCTGGATGTATGTGTGTGAGAGAGAGATGAAGAGAGACTCCTAGTCTGTTGACCTGCAGGGCCGGCTGTAAGAGAGGCAGGGCCCAATATGTGCCCCCCACTCACCTATTTAATACCTAATGTGTGGCTGGTAAGTATGAGGGCAGCTGGTGGGCTGTCTTGTTAATCACAAGTGAGAGAGCCACCAGAAATTCTCTGGCTCCCAGGCCCTGACTGCTGTTGAAGGAAACACTGGAGTGTGTTTACTCCCCCTCTCCACCGGCTCCAATCAGTAGAGTTTTAAAAGGTGCAAAGCAATCAGACACTAACTAGCCAGCATAACCTGGCCCTGCAAGGAGGGGAGAGTAAAGTGTTGCTGTCGTGAGTACAATTGGCAACCAAGTCTTACCAAACACATTCTACCTTCTTTGTCTAAGGCAGTGAGACAGTCACATTCAGAAGATTGAAAAGAAGAGGCAAGGAGGGCAAAAGCCATTTCAGAACCTCCAACACTCCTATCCAACATTCCTTATCCTATCCACTCTTACATAGGAGCAAGCCCCATTTACCTTGAAGGGACTTACTTACCAGCGGACACACATCCCACTTTAAGCAGGGTGAGGTGGCTGATATCAGACAGCAAAAAAACCCAACAAACAAACACATTTTAATCTACTGCTAAGAGAACAACTCCCTATATTCACTCCATTGCTGTCTCCTAAAGAGTTCTCACCAGCACCTGGTATGCTATAAGATGTGCAGATACTGTATGTCTTCTCAAGGAACTGGCACAACAGTCACAGTTGAAACACATTGTTTAATCTAGTGCACTGGACCCCTGCACTACAACACATGCCATCCAGTCCCTACAAATAAGTTTACCAGATACAAACTAGAGCAGAGTTTCTATACCTTTAACCATTGTATAGAAGAAGGAATTTGGGCAGGTGCAGCTCATCATGGAAAGGTTTCAAAAGCTGCACCTGCCAAAATTCTCTTTTGAAAACAGTCACTGTCATTCCACCCTCCCAGGCACCACCACAGCCCATTCCTAGGAACATTCATTCCCATGCAACCCTTACTGATGTTTTCAATCCAGCCATGATCCCAGTGGGTACAAATTTAGGATCACAGACAGATGACTTCCACCAAGTTAAAAAAAAATGACTGCAATTTAGTCCCAAGTGAACTATTAGGGATGATTATTTTGTGTTTTCCCACCCCATACAGGGGATCATGTTAACACTTGTAATCAGTGATGTCATCTACAGATGAGGAAGTGGAACGCTGGGCGGGACTTACGTGTGATTGGCAGCCCGCCTGTTCCGTTCCGCCGCGCAGGCTGCCCTGGCCTCGGAGGAGGCGCCTGCTCGCCGGGGGGGGGGATGGGGGTGCGCCACGTGCCTGGGCAAGCAGCGGTGGGGCACGCCAACCGGGGGCAGCCCGCACGGCAGGTGGGCAGGTGGCGGAACGGAACGGGCAGGCTGCCAATCACACGTAAGTCCCACCCAGCGTTCTGCTTCCTCATCTGTAGATGACATCACTGCTTGTAATCCTGTAATTCAATTAGCAGCCCCACTCAAAACAAATGTATGTCACATAAAAGAATTTAATGATCACCTATATTTTAAAGTCAATCTGTTAAAATTCCCACTGATTTCATATTACAAAGTCCTCACGACAAGGATAGTTTTGAAAACAAACTGTAAGGTAATTTATGGCATTCCAACAAAAATTGCCACTCAGTTTTGGCTGAAAAGACTTTGAATACTTGAGCGCTGAGTAGATGTGACAAGGATCCAAATATTCACCTACTGGCTAAAACATACTTTTTCTTTTCTTTTGCAAAATTAAGTTCGCTCTCTCAATCTCTTCCTGAATTCAAACCAAAAAACTATCTTCCTTGGAAAAAGCTACACTTAACTAGAAGGCACTTAAGCACCAAACCTCTTGTTTCTGAAGTTTCCCATTAGAGTAAGGTTTGCTGGGTCTGCTCTAGAGTAAGTGCTTAAAAATATGGATTCAATGAGTTCTGCCTCATGTTTGCAAGAGGTGCAAGGAACTACTATAAATTGCTTTTAAAGGTGAAGAAGCCATAAATTAGATCACCTAAGAAAACACAGGGCATTTAGAGACCCTGCTCTATGAAATGAACTGCTTAGGCTAGCTTGGGTAACTTTTGTTGTATTTATACCTATGCCTGCTTCTGTGGAAGCAAAGCTTTTTTGAACACAGTGGAATTTACAGAGTACAGGTAAATATGTAGAAGCTTAGGTTGCATGGTAAGTTTTATAGGTACCCCCTACCTCTAGAGGGGAATGATTGTTGCTTTTGCATCTTTTTTTTTTTCCTAAGGAGCCACTTACTTGCAGTGTCTGCAGAGATCTATTGTCCCTCCTTACTGGAATCTGCCAAATTTTTAAAATAAATAACTGCATTCTCTACTGCTCCTCTGCAGTTGAAATAGGCAGTTTGTTACCTGATGTAGCTGCCCACACTGAGCTGAGTACTTTTCCAGCATACATCCAGATTCAAAATTTCCTCCTCCTGACTGCAAACCCTGGCAGCCTACAGGAGCGGGTCCTAGCACAGCTGAATCCCACTGCCAGGTCCTTCTTCCAACCTTCAGTACAGAAGGGCACCAGTGGCTGCCTTCCCATTTCGCCATCTCTGGTGAGGTGGGAGATGGGGTTGGTTCTGCAGCCACTTTGCAAAGGCTTGCCTCAGGCTGCCTCTTGCTCACAGGAAAAGGAGCCAGGAAACTAGCCGGCTTGCAGTTGGGTGCAGCTGATCAGAGCCTTAAAGGAGAAATGGCAGCTGAGGAAAAAATGCACTCTAAGTGCAGAAGCAGTCAATTGCCTTCATGTTTGCAGTTCCAATTCCCCTTTATCTGCTGTAAAAGGGGAATTGAAAAGGAAAACTGCAGTTGGGGGGGGATGCACTCCAGGTGCAGAAGCAGTCAGCAAGAAGAAACGGGTGGGGCCCACTAAGGCGGGGCCCCTTGAAACGCTGCCGATGCGTGACATCAGTCACATTGGCCTAAGGCCAGCCCTGTTGACCCAGGGCTACGCCCTTCCTTTAGAATGAATGGGAACGCATTGACTCCTTAGCGGCCATGACAGTATGTCCAAAACATTGCTCATTCCAAGCATTTCCAATGGGTTTTCGCATGATGTTTAGGGCTGAATCGTTTACTCCTGAAGTAAAAACTTACCAAAATAACAACGTGTGATCGTGGAGAAACATCAGTGGTAACCATATTATGAGTTAATATGCAATTCCAAGGTTTAATTCCGCGTAATTATATTACATTAAAATCTCTTCATAACACAAGTAGTTGTCAATAGGAGAGTAATTCTTTTTTGACTTCTAGGCTATTAAGAGTATTTTTTTAAACTTCTACACTCACCCCACCCCCCTAAAATTAACTTTCACACGCACGCCGAGCGAGCGAGAGAGCCCTTCCGGCGGCAAACCTCGTCGTTCGCGGCAATGATTCAGTCAGCCATTTTAGTAAATCCACGGCTTCAAGTCTGTGACGTCATGGCATATCCAGCTATCCAAAATCCTTGTGTTGACCTGGTCTGTGTTAGTCAAATTGCCAGCCCTCCTTTTCAAGTCTGAGGAAATGGGACTTTTGTCAACCTTCCAGGCCAACTCCCGGCATGGGGAAACAGCAAGTTTCATTGAAACCCCATTGTGAATGACAAGGTTTTCTTTCAACAATGATTCATGAAAACATCTTGGCAGAAAAGGAAAAAAAAAGGGTTATTGAAAATTGGGAGAGAAAAAATGACTCTGTGCAATTGATAAAGTGCTGCTGCTTCTTTTCCGTTAATTAGCAGCTGTTGCTTCCCTCAAGTAGTGCAAATTATTCTGCTGAAGGAACAAAGCCTCAAATAAGGAAGTTTCCTCATATCAGTTTGTTTACATGTAGGAGAGACAAAAGCATCACACCTACTTTCATGCACTGCAGGTTCAGAAATCCACCCTTGATGTCACTGGCTTTTATGTTATCCTGAGGAAGAACCAGATAAAAACAAAACTGTAAGAGGATTGTGATATTTCATTTTATTCATTTTCCATTTATTTCATCATGAGAACAAGGCTAACCACACACACACACACACACACACACACACACACACACACACACACACGCACACACACACACACACTATTAGTTATTTTATTTTAATAGTACTTATACCCAGTAGTGGGATCAGCAAATGAAGAAGTGGAACACTGGGCGGGACTTAGGGGGGACTACCGTTTGATTGGCAGCCCGTCCGCTCCATTCCGACGCCCCCCACTCACCGCGTGGGCTGCCCTGGCCTCAGAGGGGGCGCCTGCTCGCCCGGGGGGGGGAAGGGTGAGGGCCACTGTTCCCCCCGGGTGAGCAGGCGCCCCCTCCGAGGCCAGGGCAGCCCGCGCGGTGAACGGGGGGCGTCGGAACGGAGTGGACGGGCAGCCAATTGTGCGTAAGTCCCACCTAAGTCCCGCCCAGCTTTCCACGTCTTCATTTGCAGATCCCACTACTGCTTATACCACTTTTCAACCAAAAAGTTCCCAAAGCAGTTTACACTTAAAAATCAAATAATTAAATGCCTCCCGGTACCAAAAGGTCTCACAATATAAAACTCACAGGCCTGGCTATGTTTGCGACTTCTGTATTATATATAAAGAGAACAGTAAAACAATAATACGGAAGTCACAAACTTTGCAAGGCCTTTGTACTTACAAACTTTGTGGTTTGTACTTGTTATTCACTTATTCAGAATTGTTTCAGCTGAAATGAGAATGCAATCCTAACCTGGAGTTAGGCCGGCACAGTTTAGCCAGCGAAATTTGGCTGGCCCAAGGACCACTGTAAAGTATGCTTGGACCACTCTCGGAATCAGAGAGGCCAGCACACAGACATGTGCCATCCTTCCTGACTCCGAGAGCGGTCCAAACATGTTTTACAGTAGCCCTTGTGCCAGCCAAACTTTGCTGGCCTAACTGTGCCGGCCTAATTCCAGGTTAGGATTGTGTTCTAAGTCAGAATGAACATGAGAGACATCAGATAGAAATAAAGTACCACTTTATTTACAGTGCCAGAGATTCTGTTTGCTTCTGGCAAAGCAGCTCAAAACTTCTCTTTACAAGATCCTTGTGAAAACCCTAATATGATGACTGAGTTATACCATGGGCAAGCAAACTTCAGGGTATTATTATTATTATTATTATTATTATTATTATTATTATTATTAATTAAATTTTTACCCCGCCTTTCCTCCCGAAGGCACTCAAGGCGGCATTACAAAATCAAAAATTAAAACACAATAAAATACATCATTAATTAATTTGTAGCACCAAAACAAAGGATTTTTTTTAAAGTTCATTTTTATTAAACTATTTGGAGTCAAAAAGCGTTGCCAATTCACTAGCCTACCTGACATTAAAAAAAAAAATCCACAGTGTACCGTGGCCACAGTGCTCTTTCTGAAGTCATTAACAGGGAGGTCATGGAACTAATTGTTTTCCTTTACCACTACACTCACTTGAATAATCACAGTACGGTGTTTCTTTACATCAGGGTCGCCAAACTCCAGCTTGCGGGCAGGATCCAGCGTCCACCTGATTCATCCCCTGCGTGAACGGTTCTCACCATTCCACCAGGGATACTTGTGAAGACCCTGACTACAGCCTCCAGGGGTCCTCGCCACCAGTAGCTTCTGCACAGAACTCCCAGCACAAGGCATGAACATAAGAACATAAGAAGAGCCCCACTGGATCAGGCCAAAGGCCCATCTAGTCTAGCTTCCTGCATCTCGCAGAGGCCCACGAGATGCCTCAGGGAACACACAAGACAACTAGTTATGTGCATCTCATTTCTACTCCCCTGCATCTGGCATTCCGAGGGAGCCTAACTCTAAAGTAAGGAGGTTGCACTAACCATCATGGCCTGTAGCCTGCAATGGACTTTTCCTCCAGAAATCTGTCCAGTCCCCTTTTAAAAGCATCTAGGCCAGATGCCATCACCACCTCCTGTGGCAAGGAGTTCCACAGATTAATTACCCTCTGGGTGAAAAAGTATTTCCTTTTATCTGTTCTCACTCTCCCAACACTCAATTTTAGTGGATGTCCCCTGGTTCTGGTACTGTGAGAGAGGGAAAAGGACCTCCCTCTATCCACTTTATCCATCCCGTGCATAATTTTGTATGTCTCAAACAAGTCCCCCCTCAGTCACCTTTTTTCTAGGCTGAAGAGCCTCAAATGCTGTAGCCTTTCCTCGTATGGGAGGTGCCCCAGCCCCATAATCATTTTGGTTGCTCTCTTCTTCATGTTTTCTCATTCCCCTATATCTTTTTTAAGGTGTGGCGACCAGAACTGTACACTGTACTCCAGATGTGGCCTTACCATCGATTTGTACAGTGGCATATTGGCCGTTTTATTCTCAACCCCTTTTTTGATTATCCCAAGCATGGAATTGGCCTTCTTTACCGCTGCCGCACATTGACTGCTGACAGCCAGCCTGTCACAAAACGGTCTTCAGCCCCCGCCGAAATACTGCCAAAGAGGGAGCAGTTCTCAGCTCTAAGGGGAGGGTGTTCGAAAGTTGGGGGACCACCGCCGAGAAGGCCCTATCCCTGGCCGCCATCCCTCTCACTTCTCCTGGTGGCGGCACAGTCAAAAGCCCCCCCCCCGCAGATGACCTTAGAGTATGGGTAGGATTATATGGAAGGAGGCAGTCCCTCAAATACCCCGGACCTGAGCCGTAAAGGGCTTTAAAAGTCAAAACTAGCACCTTGAATTGGGCCCGGAACAGAACCGGCAGCCAGTGTAGTCGCCGGAGCAACGGCCCGACAGAGTTGAACCGATGTGCCCCAGCAACCACACAAGCAGCCGCGTTCTGTACTAGTTGTAATTTCTGGACCGTCTTCAAAGGCAGCCCCACGTAGAGCGCATTGCAGTAATCTAATCTAGATGTCACTAGGGCGTGGGTCACTGTGGCCAGGTCTGCGCAGCTCAGATATGGTTGCAGCTGGCGAATCAGCCGAAGCTGAGCAAAGGCTCCCCTGGCCACAGCCACCACCTGGGACTCCAGGTGTAGCTGTGGATCCAGGAGAACCCCCAAGCTGCGGACCTGCTCCTGCTGACCTGTTTAGACCTGAGCTAAATATTAGATTTAGTTTACTTATATCCAAGGCTCTAGGAACCGGAACGCTGACTGGGACTAACCTGTGATTGACAGCCCATCCGTTCCAGTTCCACCGCCGTCCCTCCCGCCACGTGGGCTGTCCTCGGACGATGTGCCCCACTGCCGCTCGCCCAGGCACCCGGCGCGCCCCCACCTGTCCCCCCCGGTGAGCAGGTGCCCCCTCCGCAGCCACGGGCACTTCGCAGTGCCCCATCCATCACAGAGCGGAGCGAATGGTGGCGAGTGGGCGAGCTAGGCCGGCGGAGCGTTCTGGCTACATGACACCACTGCGTATAACTTACTACTGTAGATTTATTTCCCCACCTAGCTTCTCTGCCCCAAAATTGCTAGGCCTTCACTTTATGCCCTGGCTTGAATTAGATTCTAACCTAGGTTTATGTTTAACTTAGATTTGCATTTAGGGTAGATTTTTTTTTTTTTTTTAGAAAATAAATTCAAGTAGGGATCCTGCTTTTGTATTGTCCCTTCTTTTTATCCTCCCCTGTTTTGTTTCCTAAGTGCCTCTGCCTTGCTCTCTTACTCGTCAGTAGACTCTGGTCCTGCTCAAAGTAGTCCTATTTAGATCAGCTGTGCTTCTCCCCAGTGTCTGCCTTGCTGCCTCTTTTTCTGTTTGCTAGTGCCTATTTGGTTATATTTCTTTCCCCACCTGTCTCCTATGCCCTGTGTCCCACTTACTAGACCTTTGCAATCTCCCGCACAGGTTATACTAGGCTCTAACCTAAAGGTAAAACTGAACCTTAAACTAGATTTAGGATTGGATTAACAAGAGAGAGCACTTACCTTACCTTCTCCTCGTACAGACTCTCCTTTCTCCTCTTCGCCCAGATGTGTAACTCGCGTGTCTCAGCTCACCCTTTGTCTCACCTCACCCTTCGTCGCAACGAGGCCACTTGTGCTCAGGAAAAGGGCAGCAGACCCCAGGAGCGACTGGTTGCAAAGACCCCTGGGAACTGCCAGCTGTCCCAGTATAAAAAGCTCGCAAATTTAAGGAAATTGAGCCACTTACAACTTCCTGCTTCTCCTATATGTTCCATGACATCCAAAGCCACTTTCAGTAATGTCAGTGACACTTTCACAAAACGTTCTTCCCTTACTTTGTTCTCTATATTGGACTCCATATGCATTCTGTCCAAGATCCAATTACAACCTGTGTAGACAAAGCTCCCCAAGATGGACCAAACTCAGGATAAGAAAGTTCCATCTATTCGTGCATTCAGTGAGAATGAAGACTCAGGGCGCAATCCTAACCTTGAGTTAGGCCAGCACAGTTAGGCCAGCAAAATTTGGCTGGCACAAAGGCCACTGTAAAGCGCATTTGGATAACTCTTGGAGTCAGGGAGGATGGCATACGTCTGTGTGCTGGCCATTCTGAGAGTGGTCCAAGCATACTTTATGTTGTCCCTTGTGCCGGCCAAACTTTGCTGGCCTACTGTAACTCCAGGTTAGGATTACGCCCTAAGGGGCTAAAGACAACGGGTTGCACAAAAATGATGACGTTTGGCAAGGAAGGGAAAGAGAGGTGGCACCATGTTGGCATTCAGGGAGAGAATTAAAGGCACAGGGTAGCAAGGCAGAATGAGTAGAGATGTTTATGAGAGAATTTGGAAGAGGCTTCATGTTGTGGGGGGAAGTCATTTGGAAACTGCTGCTTAATAAAATAAACACAAAATTAATTTCACAAGAGGCTCTTTCTGTGAAATGCTCTCTCTTTCGCGGCAGTGCTGGTGATAAGTATTCTTTTAGCATGGAAATTACCACTGTAGAACTGCCAGTGTGTGATCTCAGATCACTCTTTTGGCTTTGAAATCTAAGCCTAATAGATATCCTGCCAAGTTCTTCAATGGTAAAATCCAAGAAAACTTCGCTCTCGCATCGCATGGGGCCACGCCTGCCTACCTACCTGAATAGGTGGCTTCGGCAAACAAAGAAAGCCGATGCCTTTGCAAATTTGCTCATTTGCTGCCCAGCTGTAGCACTGTGTATTCGAGGCAATCAAAAAAGAATAAAGTGAAGTAAGCAGCTGTATGGGAATATAGGCACATTTGCAAGATGCTCCAATTGTGTGTTTATTCCTAAATGCAGTGTGAGTGCAGTGTGACTAATTACACCACCGAGGAAAGCAGAAGCTCTCAAGTTAAAGTATTTGGATAATCATGTTTACTGCGGGAAAAGTACGTCAGCATTAAATAAGTCAAAACACAGCGCGTCAGATTTGGAATGGCTCCATTGGTACTGCAAGACAGAGTAAGGAAGCCGAAATGATATGAGTCTCATTTGTCTAACTAGAAGAACTACCAGGGAAGATAAACCATCTGCTTCAACTAACTCAGCCCCACTTGAAAATGATAATTGCGTGGAAAGAGAAGGAGCACATTTTTTCCCCCTATTCTTTATTTCACTGTTTAACCTGTCAGTTACTTCGTAAAGTGGCTCAAGAAACCAGCGCTTTCCATGACCTACATGATCAGTGGTTCCCAACCCTTTTTTCACTTGCATACCACTTGGTTGCCCATTTCAGGCAGTTGGGGGGGCTGGATGTGGGCAAACAAGCTGAAATTAAATCTGGATAAGATAGAGGTTCTCCTAGTCCAAAAGGCTATGACTCAGGTATTGGACTATCGCCCTGCTCTGAATGGGGTTGCACTCCCTCTGAAGGAGCAGGTCCACAGCTTGGGTGTTCTCCAGGATCCACAGCTGCACCTGGACTCTCAGGTGGTGGCTGTGGCCAGGGGAGCCATTGCTCAGCTTCAGCTGATTTGCCAGCTGCAACCATACTTGGGTCGCTCTAACTTGGTGCTAGTTTTGACTTTTAAAGCCCTTTACAGCATGGGTCCAGAGTATTTGAGGGACCAGCTTCTTCCATACAATCCTACCCGTGATCTCAGGTTATCTGGGTGGGGGGGCCCTTCTGACTGTGCCACCACCAGGTCAGGTGAGGGGAATGGTGGCCAGGAATAGGGCCTTCTCAGTGGTG
The DNA here is from genome assembly GCA_029204185.1 of Lerista edwardsae. NCBI lineage: Eukaryota > Metazoa > Chordata > Lepidosauria > Squamata > Scincidae > Lerista > Lerista edwardsae. The sequence continues at coordinate 2,127,483 of JAJKFI010000136.1, read as the reverse complement.
GCTCCACGGTTTTGGAATTCCCTCCCCTTGAAATCCCTCGCTAGCAATTTTTCAGTGGGGTCTTGAGACCTTTCTTTTTAAGGGAGTATTTAATTGCTGACATGCTGGGCTAGCATTTTAACTTGTATTTTAACTTGTATTTTAATTTGTAATTTTTTAATCTGTAATTTTATTTTATTGTCCATTGTGGTCTGTAGTTTTTAATTATCTGTTGTTATTTTTTTAATTTTATTCTGTATTTTTTATTGTAAGCTGCCTTGGGTGCCCTAACAAGGAGCAGAAAGGCAGGGTAT
>JAJKFI010000136.1:2097926-2123137 GCA_029204185.1 Lerista edwardsae | reverse complement strand
GTGTGTGTGTGTGTGTGTGTGTGTGTGTGTGTGTGTGTGTGTGTGTGAAAACCTATTGTTTTCTTGCTGAAATTAAAAGCCATTTGTGAGCATTTGTGCTACATCCATCAGTACCTCGGCAAACACTAACCTACCATTTGTAGCATCTACGACACAGTGTGGAGGAAAAAACATTGTCAAATGCATCTAAATCAAATTCAAAAGGGCCAGGTGTTCGACTTAAGAGCAGCAGGGATTTTTTTTTGTATTGTTAGGGTTTTTTAAGGCTTCAAAATCAACCCAATTATTACAATGATGAATAAAAAACAATTTCTGAAAAATACTTTTAGTGAAAGAGCAGTACACTGGTAAAAGTGATAATCCCTTGTACTCAGGTCAAACCACAGATGGCGAAGACGGCCATCTGAGTGAGGGATGCTACCACAATAACAGTCACTATTACCATCCACTCAGTATTGTGAAAGATGTGAAAACTATTCAAGAGTCAGCGTTGCTTCACACAGAACTTCGGATAATCTTTCAGTCTTATTATATACTCACGGAAAACAAATTAACAGTTCAATTCTAACTAGGGTTTCATTCATTCATTCACTCACTCATTTAATTTGTAATCTGCCTTTCTCCCCAAAAGGGCACCCAAGGTGGCTAACAATTGTTAAAAATACATAAAAAATAAAAATACATTTAAAAAAATGTGTATCATGCCATTCATCTTTAATGGAAACCAGCTCATTGTCCAAGAGTGTTTATTTGGTGGGAGAGACGAGCTTCCCCAGCGCAAGTGGGTGAAATGATTTCACAGCCTGCCTCCAGGTTGACGTCTTACAGGTCCAGTTCAGGCTATTGAGAGCTGCTCTCTAGCCTTTTGCTATGGACTAAGCCAAAGACATCTTTTCCCCTTCCATTCCCACTAATCTCCCCCTTTTCCTTCATTCTTCTTCCTTCCTGACACCTCAAAAACTATCACTTCCCTGGGGTCTCCTGGGAAACCCATCTAATTAGCCTATGTCCCCTTTCTGTCCTCTCCTCCCCTGCTCACTCTGTCTCTTTCTCCTTCCTCCTCCTCTTCTCTTGCTCTCTTTCCAGGCGCTATTGTAAATAAATGGAGTAAATGGAAATAGTTTCCCCCTGTATAGCTACAAGTTCAGTTGTTGTTCAGTCGCTAAGTCGTGTCCAACTCTTCGCGACCCCATGGACCACAGCACGCCAGGCCTCCCTGTCCTCCACTAGCTTCCGGAGTTCGCCCAATTTCATGTTCATTGCTTCGGTGACACTGTCTAGCCATCTCATCCTCTGCCGCCCCCTTCTCCTTTTGCCTTCAATCCTTCCCAGCATGAGGGTCTTTTTAGAAAAGATGTCCTCTTTCCTCATGAGGTGGCCAAAGTACTTGAGCTTCAGCTTCAGGATTTGTCCTTCCAGGGAGCAATCAGGCTTGACTTCCTGGAGGATTGACCGATTGGTTCTCCTTGCAGTCCAGGGGACTCTCATGAGTCTTCTCCAACACCATAATTCAAAAGCATCTATTCTTCGGCGCTCTGCCTTTCTTATGGTCCAGCTCTCACAGCCATACATTGCTACTGGGAAAACCATCGCTTTGACTATGTGAACCTTTGTGGGCAGGGTGATGTCTCGGCTTTTGATTAAGTTGTCTAGGTTCGCCATAGCTTTTCTCCCAAGAAGTAAACGTCTTTTAATTTCATGGCTGCAGTCACCATCTGCGGTGATCTTGGAGCCCAGGAAAATAAAGTGTGTCACTGCTTCCATTTCTTCCCCTTCTATTTGCCAGGAAGTGATGGGAGTGGTTGCCATTATCTTAGTTTTTTTAATGTTGAGCTTCAAGCCAATTTTGGCACTCTCCTATTTCACCCTCATCAGAAGGTTCTTGAGGTCTTCCTCACTTTCTGCCACTAGAGTGGTATCATCTGCATATCTGAGGTTGTTGATATTTCTCCCAGCAATCTTGATTCCAGCTTGTGAATCATCCAGCCCTGCCTTCCTCATGATGTACTCTGCATATAAGTTAAATAAGCAGGGTGACAGTATACAGCCTTGTCGTACTCCTTTCCCAATTTGAAACCAGTCGGTTGTTCCATGTCCAGTTCTAACTGTTGCTTCCTGACCCACATACAGGTTTCTCAGAAGGCAGATAAGGTGGTCTGGTACTCCCATCTCTTCAAGAACTTGCCACAGTTTGTTGTGATCCACACAATCAAAGGCTTTAGCATAGTCAATGAAGCAGAGGTAGATGTTTTTCTGGAACTCTCTTGCTTTCTCCATGATCCAGCGAATGTTGGCAATTTGGTCTCTAGTTCCTCTGCCTCTTCGGAAACCAGCTTGTACATCTGGTAGTTCTCGATTCACATACTGCTGAAGCCTAGCTTGTAGGATTTTGAGCATCACCTTGCTAGCATGTGAAATGAGTGCAATGGTGCGGTAGTTCGAGCAACTTTGGCATTGCCCTTCTTTGGGATTGGAATGTAAACTGATCTTTTCCAGTCTTGTGGCCACTGCTGGGTTTTCCAAATTTGCTGGCATATGGAGTGCAGCACTTTGACAGCATCATCTTTTAAGATTTTGAGTAATTCCACTGGAATGCCCTCAGCTCCACTAGCTTTGTTGTTAGTGATGCTTTCTAAAGCCCACTTGACTTCACACTCCAGGATGTCAGGTTTGAGCTCATTGACAGCACCATTGTGGTTATCAGGAACATTTAGATCGACCTTATATAGTTCCTCTGTGTATTCTTGCCACTTCTTCTTAATCTCATCTGCTTCTGTTAGGTCCTTGCCGTTCTTGTCCTTTATTGTGCCTACCTTTGCACGGAATTGTCCTTTGACAACTCCAATTTTCTTGAAAAGATCTCTAGTCTTTCCCATTCTATTGTTTTCCTCTATTTCTTTGCATTGCTCATTTAGGAAGGCCTTCCTATCTCTCCTTGCTGTTCTCTGGAAATCTGCATTCAGTTGGGTATATCTTTCCCTTTCTCCCTTGCTTTTGGCTTCCCTTCTTTCCTCAGCTATTTGTAAACAAAAGCCTCTTCAGACAGCCACTTTACCTTCTTGCATTTCTTTCTCTTTTGGATGGTTTTAGTTGCTGCCTCCTGTACAATGTTACAGACCTCCGTCCAAAGTTCTTCAGGCACTCTGTCTACCAAATCTAAGCCCCTAAATCTATTTGTCACCTCCACTGTATATTCGTATGGGATCTGATTTAGGTCATACGTGGAGGGCCTAGTGGTTTTCCCTACTTTTTTTCAGTTTAAGCCTGAATTTGGCAATAAGAAGCTCATGATCTGAGCCACAGTCAGCTCCAGGTCTTGTTTTTACTGCCTGTATAGAGCTTCTCCATCTTTGGCTGCAAAGAATGTAATCAATCTGATTTCGATGTAGACCATCTGGTGAAGTCCATGTGTACAGTCGCCGTTTGTGTTGCTGGAAAAGCGTCTTTGCTATGACTAATGTGTTCTCCTGACAAAACTCTATCTGTCTTTGCCCTGCTTCATTCTGTACTCCAAGACCAAACTTGCCTGTTATTCCTATTACCTCTTGACTGCCTACTTTAGCATTCCAATCCCCTATGATGAGAAGGACATCTTTTTTGGGTGTTAATTCTAGAAGCTGTTCTAGGTCTTCATAGAAACGGTCAACTTCTTCCTCTTCAGCACCAGTGGTTGGGGTTGGATTACTGTGGACTTGGATTACTTGGACTTGGATTACTGTGACCGTGTGACGTTATACCCCAGTACTGCTGTTCTCACTCTCTTGTTCACTATGAAGGCTACTCCATTTCTTCTAAGGGATTCCTGCCCACAGTAGCAGATATAATGGTCATCTGAATTCAATTTTTTATTCCTTTCTATTCTTGGGTGTTTGCACATTTCAGGTATCTGCCAGCACTGAGTGTTAGACAAGATGGGAGGGAAGGACGGGTAACAGGACCAGGAAAGACACAGGATGGGAGAGGCCATGGTTTCATTCTTCCCTACTGTTGCTGAGCCTTTAAAGAGTCAGACATGATATCCTGGTTGCAACCTGGCAAACCCATTAGCACAAAATCCAGAAATCACAATGGGAGAGCTCTTTCCAGATTGCATCCAACTGCAAAATTGCTTTCCTTATTTTTGAGTCAATCTCAATTTGGCCTACCCTATGCCCATATTTATGTGCCCCAAGACAACCTCCCTCCTACTGACCCCAATTCCTCCCACTATCTGAGCGAGTGGGGTCAGAATTTCCCTTCACTTTAAATGGAAATCGAACCAAAGAAGAATTTGGGAGTCATAATGCTCTTTATGTTCAAGATAAGCACAATGAGCCCCTACTGAGCCTTGTGTTTTTGAACCCAGATGTACAAGTCTTGGTGGCATCACTCTCCAGAGGCAAGTTAAACGTACTGTGATGCTCAGGAGCTGAGGGCTGAACTACTTACATCCAGGCAATATGGACCATTTCTGCTGAGCATCTGTATTGGAAAAGGCAGAAGATACCCCAAGGGGATAGTGGCCCCTTGTCCCAGATTACCCAGGAAGTATGGAGTTAATCCCAGAGCTTCTGCAAGCCTCAGGAGCACAGCTACAACCTAGGTAGGCTGATGAGGGCCCTAGCTAGGAAGGGCGATTAGCACAGGTGCAGATGGGTGTGGCTGATGGTAGAGCCTGCCCAGCAACAGACACCAATTGGCCTGCCTCAGTATAAAGTTGGAGGCACGAGCTGCAGTAAGGGAGCACTGGGTAGGTGCAGCACTGGGTAGGTGCTGGATGGACGGATTGGGACTGGCCAATGGATGGAATGTTAAAGGACTGGATAAAGGAAGGTAAGAAGGCTGTAGGAAGTTGTTGTATAGCTGCCACACCCCTGGAGCCACCGAGTGGAGGAGGCAGGTGTGGCTTAGGCAAGCTGACTGCCTATTGTTTGGTGGTGGGGTTTTGTAGTGCCAAGTTAGACTTAGGGTATCTTGAGTTAAGCCAGTGATGAGGGCAGTCTGGAGGAGGCTGGCCAGCTGGTGATCCCAAGCAAAGCTGCTGGAAGAGAGGAGGCCCAGTGGGTGACTGAACCCCCTCCTTCTTGCCTGTCTCTGAGGCTGCTCTGGAGGGGAAACTAGTTAGCCAAGTGTGTGCATCAGGGCCCTTGGGGAGGCCCAGCAGGGAATTTGGCAGAACAGCATCTTCCTGTTCAAGCCACTGAACATTTAAAAAAATGTTTCAATCTGTCCTCAAAGAGTTAATATATTGTAAGCTATCAAAAAATAGGGGAAAAAGCCCACTTACTTTCAAATTATAGAGAACTCTCTTGTCTTTATTGGGATTTGAGTGTATTTGCACTTTAAAAGCTTCTCTCCCCCAACCCCACTCCTCGCAACAATAGTGCAGGTGCATTGCCCTTCAATATACAATGTATTTATCCTGGGAGGCAGGAAGTTGGTTTCACACCTGTTTCTTCTTTCTGTTTGCTCTTGGCCTGGCTCTGTTGAATGTCACGATTGGTACAGCTGAGGCTGTCAAAGAGAATTACCACTTTGCAATCTGATGGTCTAATTCTGGCAGTTTGGATCTTACAACCATTTGCTTTTTTTTGTTCATCCTTTTTGGTAACGTTCCTTTGTTGTGTAAACAATGCAGAACATAAAACTATCAGTGGTTGCAAAGAAAAGAGAGAAAATAACAAAATCCGCCTTATCAGACAAATGGTGTTTTGCTATAGATGTTATAAGAGATGAGATTACAGGCTCTGTTCTGCTGATAATATGATTGCTAAAGGGAGAACTAAGAACTGTTTTCCCCCTCCTGAAAATGCAATCCAATTTTCTTACCTTATTTTTCAGAACAAGATTGAGCAGAAAGCCTCTGAAGTGGCAAGAATGCAAGACATCAGAACTTGGATACAAGCTACTTAGAACTTCCATTCTCTCCAGCTTCACTATTGGAAGAGCTTCTCTCTGACATGAGGCCTACTACAAAATCATCAACGGTTCTAACCAGCTAACTAAGGCCCTATCCTATCAGGCTCTGCATGGGTGGTACAAGTGTACCAGCTGCCAGAGGTGTACCATGGTTTTTTGGCTCCCAAGGCACATTGTGTGACGTCATGGCATCACTTAAAGGGAGAGGAGTGCATGGGCTCCTGCAGGGGTGGCTTGGGCTATTTCACCCCAGCTGCTTCTGCAGGCACCCCAACTGCTGGCATGCTCCTCTAGCTTTCCAACTCAGGAAGTCCCGCGGGTTCCTGCAGCGGTGGCTGGGGTGATTTCACCCCAGAGTGCCTGAGAGGGCATGTGTGTGCCCATTGCTTCCCCCAGTCAGGGAAGAAATTGGAGTGCACATGCTTACTCCTACTCTCAGTGGTGCCCACGGCACATGCCCTGTTCTGCCCCAGGGCAGATATGCCACTGCCACCGCGCTGGTGTTGTGAACGTGCTGTACATCAAACTCAATGCGGGCAGTAAGGTCTTACAACTCTTACTGACCCAGGGCCATCCTAGCACACCCGGAAGAACCCTCACTGAGCCCATGAGTAGTACGTTGTAGCGTCGCTGGCATTGTGGTGATTCCGGGTGGGCAGGGAGGGCAGAACTGGGCAGTGGACTAGTGGTGACCTCCACCACTAGATCTTATCCCCTGCCTCAGTCCAGGCAGTCCAAATTGGGGCTGCTAAATTCTCTGCTGGCAAAACAGCTGGCAGAGAGTCAAAGATTCTTGTTCTGGGAGGTGGGGCTTTCCCCAGGAGAGTGGAATGAATGTCCCCTTCTCCTGAGGAGACCCCAGTGGCTGCCTGGCTATGACTGGATGCAGCAGTAGCTGTTTGGCTACCATTATGCCTGCGGTGTCCAAGAAGTTCAGCATTGAGCTGCCCATGAATGAAACTCAAATAACACTACCAGTCTGAAACCATCATGATAATATTTTTGTTGTCCATTGACCTTGTACATACATCAGTTTATATCTCAGCCCAAACTCTGAAGCATGAGCAAATTCCTCTTGAATGTGTATCGTTCCAATTTTAGTGAAATATCAGAAGCTACATCCTAGAGACGAGCTATCTTAGTATTCTTGCCTTCGCATTTTCTATCTTATATATTTTATTTTTTATATTTCATTTTATATTAATTTATTCAAACTCCTTATATTGTGTATTGTCTACTGTATTATGTCTTGTGTATTGTATGCCAATAAAGATTGATTGATGGATTCTTGAATGTGGCGGGAATTCTAAAGTTTTCATTAGGAGTTTTAAAAACTGATTTTCCTGAACTTTGCTTTTACCTTTTTCTCAACATCATTGTGAACATACATATTTCTTATAATTTTAGATTAATACAAAAAAGTTATCCATTTTGAACTAAGAATGTCATGACACTGGAGTTTCAATCCTTTGTATACTTTCTAAGGACCACATACAATAAAACATAGTTGGGATTTGTTCTGACTAACCATGCGGACAATCAGCCTGCAAACGTTTCTTCAAGTCCTTCTTATGAGCACTTTCAAGTCCTAACTCATTTTGACACAAACAAAAAACATACCTTTGCTTAATGATGCCTTCATTCAAATTCCTTAATGCCCCTTTGTTCTTTCTTGGTAGCTGTTTTGGTAAATTCTCCCTTGGCTCAGTTCAGGATTTGCATTGTCCTTACATGTTTTCTCAGATCAGGAAAAAGCACTCAAAGAAAGCTTGTCTGTTACAAAAGTTCTCTCTAAGCTCATAATGTTGATGGTATTGTGCTCATATACATTCAAAATTCTCTGAGTTTTCACAGATCAGGATAAAGCTCATCTGTTTGAAAAGTTCCTTCCCAGCTCTTAACTTTGATGCTTTTGCATCCATGAATATTTATCATGCTATCGCCTGGGAATGATTTCACCTCACTTCCACACTCTCCACAACCCTATAGCCCCAAACACCCACATATGGGAACATGAGAGGCTTTAAGATTTGGATCTGGAATAACCATCACTTAAAATGCTTGCAAGTAACTATCAAGAGAATTGAACCTTGATAGAGAAGCTATTTGTCCAACAGTAAGCTGCTTAATTGGATGATCTGGTCACATAGTAACTTCTGAGTAGCATCCTGGTGTCAGTGGGCCCATGACCCACCAAAAATTGGGTCATAACCCACAGATTGGACACACTGGTGTAGGTGGTTTTCATTTTATTCATTAAAGAACCCTATTGCAAGGTTCATCTAACAAGACTAGTTTCACATCATTGAGACTGCTCATCAAAACAGACGAAATCTTGCATTGTTCATATTTTGAATGTGAATGAAATGTGAATTTCTAAATGTATTTCAACTGAGAACATCCCTTCAAGTTTGGACATCAACAGAGGATTTCTCTGGAGCAGCATTGCTTCAACACATCAGCACAGATTACTAGTGAGAAAGGTCAAAGACTGAGTGTTTAATTTAAAGAGAGTTTTCATGTTAATTAAATGTGAGAGATTTATGGGCGGTAATAGCTGAGAACTGAAACCACCTTTTGTGAAATAATCTGAGACAGATAGTTAAATACTATCCAATGATGGAGACACAATTTACTGATGGTACGTTATTAATCAGGGGATTACGTGAACATAATTGTTGTGAGCCATATGTATTAGTGCTGCAAATAACACAATGGATAAAATACTTTCAATTTGCCTAATGGAATATGGTTATTTTCAAATAGTCAGTGAACAGATAAAAAGAGGTCCCTACCTTCATACAACTTGGAAGCCATCTCATTACTTCAGCAATAAAGGAATGGCATTCCTGTACTTGTTGCAAAACTAATCCTGAGCTCTAAATGTTTTTTTTAATGTATATTACAACAGCATAAGCAGGATACAGCCATATATTCAATTGGCCTAAATTGATCTGATGTCAACAACACCATTCATACTACATTTACAGCTGAGTTATGCTGCCTCAGAATCACCTATGTATACATAGACAGGATAAATTTTAAAATCTGGATCTTCCATCCTGTTATGTTGAACTTCTTGAATGTAAGTCATCGGGCAGTCATCAACCTATGAAATCCACTAGCACATTGGTCCAATAAACAACAACACATTCCAAATTTCTTTCACAGGTCTTTCTTGTACATCATAAAAAGATTCACAGGCCAATCACCATCATGAAGTTTTTTCAATTTCAGAGAGGCTTGTTGCAAGTGCGATAATAATGTTGAATTGTGGCCTCAGTTTGTGAGATAACATATTATGCAGTTAATTGAGTGTGTTGCAAGGAAGGTAATGCAATGTTGCTTTTATCAATGGTCATCAATGGTCATCAATATGAGATATTGATGAATGAGATAACTATTTACATTAAGAAAGAAATTATCAGCTTCATATGCTAACTTCTTAAGCCTACCCGATGACTTACATTCAAGAAGTTCAATGTAACAGGAAGATCTAGATTTTAAAATATATCCTGTCTACATATACATAGGTGATTCTAAAATGGCAAATACAGACAGGATACGTTTATAACACTGGTTCTCAAACGTTTTAGCACCAGGACCCACCTTTTAGAATGACAATCTGTTTGGGACCTACCAGAAGTGATATAACAGTTCAGTTCAGGAACCTTTAATAGGCATAAAACAAGAAACAAAGCAAAACAGACATAGTACAACATTACTAAAACGATAATACAGTATTCAATAAAAAAAACTTCTAAAATAGACCCTAAGTCTTGTTGATCTGGCATACCAGTGATGTATAATTAGCCTTACAGGGGGATACTGAATGTAAGCTAGCATGGGGTTCGGAATTGACTCTGCATCTCTGAATAATAGCGTAAAAATAAATAGCTACTTGTGTGATGGCTGCTTTATCAGAAGAGGAAAGTAGGGAGTGTAAGCTGACATCAGCATTGACTCCTGAAAGGCAAGGCAACATTGAATTCATAAGAATGGTGCAAAGATCTTCACACCGGGGGCAAAAAAAGAACATGTGATTCAGAGATTCAGGGACGCCAATGTTACAGCCACAGCAAGAGGAGGTTGCTGACAAAATCTAGCAGACAACTCATGCAAAGGCATGACGTTGCAGCAAGCCAGCGTAAAAGCGCGTCTGAGCTGGGAATCCTCCAGCAAGAAAAGGTAACTAGGGGACTGACCAAAAGTAATTGGTAATTGAAAGTGAAGAGGGGAACAGATCTTGGTAGCTGCTGCGAAGAGGTTTTGCCTTTCTATATCTGTTAATCTGAGTGAGAGAATCCGGAGCGCATTATTCAGGGTTCCAGCTCCCAGGAGATTGACCGAAAGTCCTATGGATCGAATTTTGGAATAGAAAAGGGAAAGCTCCGAGGATAGCAAAGAATCAGAGAGCAGGGCTTTAAGAAGGGGAGAGTACTTGGCTTTAAAACAAATGGAAAGCCAAAATTGACAGAATCTGACCCATGTCAGAAACTCAAGTCTAACTTGGCCTGCCTTCAAACATAAAGCTGCACAGGAGACACAATGAGCTACGCCGAAGATTTTATATAAGAACACCAAGTGTATACTCTCCACCTCGTAGTTAAGGGCAGGTAACCAAAGTTGACGTGGTGGGACGTGGTGGTGCAATGAGTTAATCCGATGTTGCTGGGCTTTCAACCGCAAGGTTGGGAGTTCGAGACTGCGTGATGGAGTGAGCTCCCATTGCTTGTCCCAGCTCCTGCCAACCTAGCAGTTCAAAAGCACCTAAAAAATGCAAGTAGATAAATAGGGACCACTTCGGTGGGAAGGTAATGGCGTTGCATGCGCTACGGCATAGAGTCATGCTGGCCACATGATCGGACAAAAACGCCGGCTCTACAAGCTTTGAAACGGAGATGAGCACCACCCCCTACAGTCAGTCACGACTAGACCATTCGGTCGTGGGGAAACCTTTACCTTTAACCAAAATTGAATGCCATATAATAGGTGGGAAGAAATCTTGGCATTAAAAATACGTAAAGCAGCTGGGATGCATGAGTTACCACAAACAAAAAAGAAGCGCAGGATGGACTGGACCAAATGTTTTGAAGATTTAACCTTTGTGGTTAAAGTGCCATCATTGTGATGCCAGAGCCTGCTGCTTTCCTGAGATTGCAGCAATAAGTTGGGTTATTGCTCAGCCGTTTTCCAATAGCAAAATGAATAAGAAAGAACAACCCTGACACAAGCAGAACAACTACACAGCCCTCCCCCTTTCCAGCATCTCATCTTTCCATATTTTCAATATGGCGGCTCTAGGTGCTTCGCGATCCACCTGAAATTGGCTCGTCCCAACCCACAGTTTGGGAACCACTAGTTTAGAACATAGAATGTTAGGTTCACTTCCTGGCATCTTTGACAAGGTTTTTCTAGTAAGACTAGAATGCTTGATTGATGATTTGATTGACAACCAGTTTTCCTAGCAAGTGAGGCTTTTACTTCAAATGTTATAATGCACAGGAGTGAGCCTTGGACTCAAGTACTTTCCCCACAGCATAGACAGCCTTCAGTACAAACTGGCACAGTGTTGCAAAGCACAATCCACCATTCAGAACAGTCAGGCCCCTGCCACAAATGGTGAGTGGCCGCTACTATGCCAGTAGCGTCAAAACAAGTAAGCACCAGTAAGCCAACATGGGGTAGGCAGGGCAAGGGGCAGCAGGGGTGGGAAGAACAGGATGGAGATGGGGTGTATCAAGGCTTGGAAGGGGCAGTTGCAGTACTGATGCTTTCATGGCCTCGATCCACTTCCTCAGGTCCACTCAGACTTGAGCTCAGCAAAGTAGTTGACAAAGGGACCAAATGTTACAGGTTAAAACTCACTGGCTTAGGTCTGACTCCATCTTGTAAGCCTGCAGCCATTTTGCAGCAGCTGTGGAACCAGGGCTTGTTAGTGGCCTGGGAATGAAGCTCCTTATCTTGACTTTCACTTTGGTCAGGTGGGAGGCCTGAGTCCTTGGGGTTTGGGGGAGGTCGGTGTTTGCAAGGGCTGGAGAATTGGCCTGCAGGACTTCAGCTTCCCCTTAGCTCTAGGATTGGCTGTTACATGGGTGGTGGCACCTACAAGTTTGCCCTGAGGACTTGTTTGCCACCTGTTTGATGTGTTTGACCAGTCAGGTGAACGTGCACAAGAACTTGTACACTGCATTTGGCTTTTTTGCCTGGGAACTCTACCCTGCTCTCTAGGGGAGTATTAAGACCTTTGCAATAGAAGGATACAGAAGAACAAAGTGGGAACAAGCATTTCTGATTCCCTAGTGTTGCTTGGCCAGTGAACCAGGAGTGTGTGGTCCATGAGATGCTGGACCTGAGTCCTTGGGATGCTGGACCGTGAACGCTCCCTTACCTTGAGGACGCCTCCGGAACATGAAACTTCCTTGCAAGATCCAGCAATACAGTGGGTGTGGCTGGAATGGTGGGGAAAGACTTAGGTTGGATTGGGCTACCCCACACATAAGCCTCAATTCACATTATCCATCTGTTGTGAAAATGGAGAGCAGTCGGAGCATTACAAAGCACTCTTCACATCTCCTTGTCTGAAATTCAGACCTGCTCCCCAAACAGATTTGGACCTCCCTGCACTATCTCCCGTATACAAATATGAACACGCCCCCCCCACACACACAAAGCACTGTCCCTCCCTACTGCTAAATGCACCTTTTTCCTAACTGATGCAAATGTATGCATCTGCCATCTTGTGTACTGCACTGAGCATGTGCAGTTGTCAAAGTGGTTCACATGCATTAAGCTAAACATCACAATACAGAGCATCACTGAAGCAAAAACAGAGATCTGAAAACAAATAGGGCTCCTTAGCAACAATCCAAAACAATTTAAATTCTTGGGCTCATAATCCAAATATTATCCATGCTATCACTGTGGTTATTATTATTTTTTTTAAAGGGCAGGTGTTCTCGATAAAAAAAAATAATTACTCTGGCTGAATAAAAAATCGTGATCATTAAAATATTACCAGTTGATATATGAGAACATGGCTTTCTGGTCCTCGTGGCATTAATCTGAAGAGATAATGCAAAATAAGTAATTACTGATGTATTCCTCTAGAATAATACAATGCTGTATTGAGATACTCTAAGAGAAGACAGGTGGCATAAAACCATGGCAACAGGAGAAATGGGCAGTGTGGAACAGATCTCCCCTTAATGCATCAGTTGATCCTTCATGCGATGGAAAGTAGTCCCTTCACATCGGGATGATCACAGTAAATCCACGCTCCCTCCTAGCTTCTTTTGTTTCTCCCTTTCCATTTCTTGCTTTGTTCTAATTCGTTTCTATATCCAGGCAAGGCTACTGAGTCTATCGGACACAATAAAGATCTACAGAATAACACTGACTTTATTCTCCGCGAAAGTACACAACGGGCAGCGCAATCCTAGAGGGGGCAGAGCTCTGACACAACGTCATTGTGTCAGTGCTCCACCATTAGCGCTGACATGGGAGCTCCTAGCACAGTGATGGCGAACCTATGACAAGCATGTCAAAGGTGACACACCACAACGTTTGGGGTGACATACCAGCATTCACCAACACCTGACAAAAACTGAGTTTATTTAACTCTTTTTTCATTTTTGTAATTATTTGAAGTTTCTTCAAGAGGCACCTTTTCAAGTGGTGTCCTCTTATATTTAGCAGGGGGAGAGCAATTGTCCCTCTTCACCCCAGCACAGTGTCTTTCTCGTGGCTGTTGCTGGTGGTGTCCTCCATTCTTTTAGATTGTGAGCCCTTTTGGGACAGGGAACCATTTAACTTTAATGTTATTATTTGCCTGTAAACCGCTTTGTGAACTTTGTGTTGAAAAGCGGTATATAAATACCAGTGATTGATTGATTGATTGATTCTTTATGTAATACATAAAGGAAGGGGAGGGTTGGACACATGATTGGACTGTATTTCTTTTTGAATAAATGACTATAAAGAACTTTCTCTTCTGGTTGGGAGCAGGGGTTGACACACCAGCAGACGCAAGTTAAGCATTTTCCAAAGTTTTGATATGCCGAGCCCAAAAGGTTCACCATCACTGGCCTAGCAGAACCCCCGCGCTGCTGGCAGTGCTGGGCCTGTTGCGCCTGCGCAGCGCTTCCCTCACATCGGCCGAAGCCAGCTGGCGCGAGGGATTCTCTGTTCCGTATCGGGACAGGGATTGGTGGGAGGGGGGAGGCAGGAGGCGGGACTTGGGCAGGACCTGGGCGGGCTTGGGAGGTGGCCATTCGGCCACCTCCTAAGCCCGTCAGCGAGGCCGCGCCGCCCCAATTCGGGCCGCGTGGTCTCCTGAGATCTGCGCCCGCTCTTTAGCGGACACAGATCCGAGGAGCACATAGGGGAGGCTGGAGCCTCCCCATGGTAAGGGAGCAAATGCTCCCTTGCCACAGGGAGTCTCCAGCCTCTCCTAAGCAGCGCTGGTTATGGCGCTGGCCCGTCGGCCTCGTCAGTCCGGCGCTGCTTAGGATTCCGCCCTCACAACAGGCCAGCACCATTTCCAGCGCTGCTTAGGGGAGGCTGGAGCTTCCCCGCGGCAAGGGAGCATAGCTATGCCTCTGCTTCATGGGAATGTCAGCTAATTCAACAGAGAATGCTTCCAGGTGAGAGAACAGCCTAAATGACCATCAAAGAGAAGTACATTGAATGCGCAGAATGCGCCTTGGGCTTTCAAGAATAAAACATACGAAGAGATCAATGAAAGCCAACAATAATGTTAAACTCCCACCCACACAGCACACCAGGAGCCACTGGTCTAGTTAAGGAAAGTGTAGTCTGGTGCAGAGGGCAAAATGATGCCCTGGACATGACATCACAACAGGAAGTGACATCACAGTTCTATTTTCATTTTCTTGGTTTTTTGACCATAACTTTTGGTAGAACCCACTCCGATTTGTTTCATTGTATTCTGCATTAAATTCCACATAATATGACCATATTATTCCTAAAAATTACCATTTTAACAAACAACTATTTTTACATGACAGTTGCATTTTCATTTTCTGTTTTTTTTGGCCTTAATATTTGACAGAGTAAAGAATTACACTCCTGTTTGTTTCATTGTATTCTGCATTAGATTCTGCATCAAATGGTATATAATGATGGTATTATTCATTCATATCAAGGTTTTTACAATTTGGCCACTAGGGTCAAGTTCAGCTTGTTGCCCCCCTAAAGCTTATTGCCTGGTGCAATTGCACCCCCCTGCACTTCTTTAGCTACACCCCTGCCATGAGCTACAAACTCCTATGAAACTCCGTATCTTCAGCACTACTTTAACATTTAAAAAAAGTCAAACCCCAAACCTCAGTTTATATTTTGAAATTTTCATTTATAAAATGTGCTTTTACCCACAAAGAGATCGATTTGAGAATAAAATGGCCAATATTATTATGCCATTTTGAGAGAGAGAGAGAGAGAGAGAGAGAGAGAGAGAGAGAGAGAGAGCAAAACTGAAACTAAACTGATCACATTGTTTCTGTGGTATAATTTTGGGACTGTTCTCTATCACACCCAACCAATATGTGGCATCAGAGTGACACAACAACTAAAGGCAATGTGATATAGCATGCATGGGCACAAAAACAGTCTGTTAGGAGAAATCTCTGCATAGGATGTCATTGGAAGCAATATCTCGCTTGAGAACCCAAATAATCACCCCATAACTGCAGCAAAGATGTTCTCAGGAACAAGACAAACTAAGATCCAGAAAAAATGCCACCCATAACAATTCCAATAGTATTTGTAAAGTAAATCCACCGTTTCCAGGTCTAAGTCATATCTGCAGATATTTGCCTGAAAAAAAGATGAAAATAAAAGGATATATCTCAAACTTCTTTGGGCCCACTATGCAGATTGCAATCAAGGGCACCTGTTCTTCAGAACAAGGAGAGAACAGCAATCTTAACTACTTATTCTCTTTTTATCCTGTCATATTATAAACACCTGCATTTTCTCATTGTAATGGAATTATTTAATCCCTGTTTGTTTTTTGTTTTTTGTTTTGTTGTGTGTGTGTGTGTGTGTGTGTGTGTGTGTGTGTGTGTGTGTGTGAGAGAGAGAGAGAGAGAGAGAGAGAGAGAGAGTGATGTGTGTGTGTGTTTTCTGACAGCCACTATGATCAGGAGTCGGGGCAGAGAGACTGTGCTCTATTTTTTCCAATTCTGGAGATTTGTCCCAAATAGCAGGATTCTACCCTGGTTCAGTACAGGTCTTAAAACACAATCCTAACCTGAAGTTACAGTTAGGCCGGCAAAATTTGGCTGGCACCAGGGCCACTATAAAGCATGTTTAGATCACTCTCAGAGTCAGGGAGGATGACATATGTCTATCTGCTGGTCTCTCTGACTCTGAGTGGTCCAAACATACTTTACGATGTCCCTTGTGCCAGACAAATGTAGCTGGCCTAACTGTGCCAGCCTAACTCCAGGTAGGACTGTACCCTTAGTTAACAATAAAGAGTCCTATAGTAGCACCGAAAATACTGTATTTCAGCATATGCTTTCACAGACAACATTACACAATGTCTGACGTTCTCTTCCCACATTTTGAGTTAACTTGCATGCATTTTATATAGAGCAGTGAAATCTGATGGCAGCTGTAA
Organism: Lerista edwardsae; assembly: GCA_029204185.1. NCBI lineage: Eukaryota > Metazoa > Chordata > Lepidosauria > Squamata > Scincidae > Lerista > Lerista edwardsae. Next base: position 2,106,594 of record JAJKFI010000136.1, on the reverse strand, counting down.
GCAAAACAAGGATACAGGGCTTTAGTGTGCTCAGAAGCATTACATCTGCAAACTTGTCAGATCTATCTAAAAGTTCCTGTACTGACCTACCAACTAAAACTTCTTTGGTATTAGTTTTCACAGTGTTATCTGCTGCCTCTGATAGCTTTATTATTTTGCATTTTATTACGTATTTTATTGTTCTTGCATGTTTGTAAGGGAGAGTAAAACTATTTGAAATACATGTAGACGCTTCACAACATTTCAGACTGATTGCTAAAATGCGATGATGGGTGCGTAGCTGTCAGTTCTGAAGACCAGGGGTTGGCAAACAATTTTGTTTCCCCAATTGCTCATGATGACTTGACTTTCAATTAGCCCATCCCTGAGGGAAATTAACCCGTACCGACTTGAGAGCTGTCATTTCAGTGTGACTCTTTAATTACAGGCAATCCCACACAGCCATCATCTCCCAGGATATCTTGTTTGCCATGATCAGCTCCACGGTTTGGGCTTATTCAATCCAGCCTAGCTAACCCTCTGCAGTTTAGAAGTAGATTCCATAGCATAATAAGAGGCAACATAGCATCATCCGATGGGACCAAAGGGAAACATAATTACATAAATCTCAAGCAGCAGGTCAGTTTCCAGCTCCCTTACATGTGTGCTTTCCCTAAGTCAGGGTCCCCCAGGAACCACTGATACATGTCGCAGTTTGAACCCACAAAAAAGCAGCTCCTCCCTATGCCACTGCTGCAATATACAGGTGTGGACCGGTATCTGCTGGGCATAGGTTCCTGTCCCCCCCCCCATGGATACCTGAAAACATGGGTAAGAGGGAACCGTAGGTTAAGTATAGGGTTCTCTCCTGCCCCCCTGCCCATTAACTCCCTTTGTTTCTATTTTTGCAGGTCGCTAAGTGGGAATGCAACAACCAGGCTGGCAGAAGGCAGGATAGAGGGAGAGATGGCCAAAACATGAAGCAGAAAGCAGCTTCCTGTTGATGCTCTGCCGGTCTCTTCTTCTAGTGTGCCTTCTGCCTGCCTGGTCGTTGCATTCCCATTTTGTGACCTGTAAAAGCAAGAAGGTTTTTAGTGACTCAAAGTAAGAAGAAAGGAAGGGAAGGTGGCCCCAATCTGTGGATAACTGAAACCGCGGATACGGGATCTGTGGATACGGAGGGCCTACCTATATACCATTCACAAGGTAGTAGTGTGGCTAGAGGGGAGGCAAAACAGTAAGTACTGCAGGTGCCGCAATGCGCCACGTAAGTGGCCCCTCCCACTCACCACTGGAGCCATTCCATCGCACCAAATGGCATCTCCTGCATGTTGCCATCACTGCTTGGAATGGCTCTGATGGCAAGAGGGAGAGGCCACTTACACAGTGGCTTGCAACACCTGCAGTACATACTGTTTTACCCTCCTCCAGCTATGCTGTCACAAGGTTTCCTAGACCTTCTACAACAAAACACTTAATTCTTGAGAATTTTTTCCTTTCCTCTTCATTGGAAAGCAATCTTGGTGGCTCCCCTTCTTCTTTAAGGCCTCTACTTTCTGAATATGATAAAATGAAATTGAATAATGATGGGTAGTGCAATCCTACCCAGCATCGGACTGGCGAGGCTGTCTGGCCAGTGCCATATCCTAAGCTGGGTGCATTGCTGTGCACATTGCTGTGCATTGGGGCTGCGCAGCCTCCTGGATGGCCTTGGGATTCAACCTTATGGCCAAATTCCAAGCCTGCCCACGCCCCGCCCCCAACCTCCCTCCCCCCTGCCAATCCCGTGTCCACTTGGACACAGAGCCTCCCTCGTGCAGGCTGGCTTCAGCTGGCGCAAGGGAGGCTTAGCGCAGATGCAACAGGACTGGTGCTGCAGGCAGCGCCGGTCCCCTTGCTCAAGTGCAGGTGCAGGAGTGCCGATTGGTGCCCCCGCGTTGGTACTACATGTGTTGCGCTGATGCTATGATGTAGCATTGGTGCAACGGGCGCCTTAGGATGGCAGTGCAATCTTATACCTGGTTATTCAGAAGCAATTCCCACCATATTCAGTCGGGTTTATTCCCTAGTAAGTGTGCATAGGACTGCAGCCTTAACTCAGAGCGCCATCCTAAGGTGCCCATCGCACCAATGCTATGTCATAGCGTTGGCGCGACACATGTTGCGCCGACGTGGAGGCACCAATCAGCACCCCCGCGTCGGCGCTTGAGCAATGGATTAAGGCTGCAGTCCTATGCACACTTACTAGGGAGTAAACCCCACTGAATATGGTGGGACTTGCTTCTGAATAGCCAGGTATAAGATTGCACTGCCAGCCTCTTAACTTCCTCAAGTTTCTTCTCTAAAATGACCCACTATAAAGGGACCGGTTTTCCGAAGCAATTTAATGCCCATCCTAGCTATCTGCCTCTTTCTTCAAGAAACAAAACATTACATTTGATCACTCACAATTTGATCGGACAGATTGCATTTGATCACCACATGGGGAGGTAGGATGCTCTTTTAACATGCACACCAAATAAATTCCAACTTTGATTCTATTAGCAGTCACAATTATTTCAAAGTTACAAGTGACAGTCATGAAGGTTTTGCTAATAACCATTAGAGGTAGTATCATGGGACAGAGGGCACCCCTCAGTTTGTTTATCACCTCATTAGGAAAATTAATTAGCAAAAACTCTTCGCCAGTCACAAGAACAAATAAATCCTTCCATTTATCGTAAGGCATAAGCTTTTAAGAAGTTGATTTTTTCCATGGTTGTCTTGTTACCTCCAGAAATTTATTTGGACATGTTCTTATGTATTATGGTTCAGGGCAAAAGGAGGTAATTAACACCCTAGTACAGCTCAAAGACCACTTTCTGTGTACCATCTTGTCTGCTGTCCCCGAACGCTTGGAAAAAAAAGATATATAAGACTGACAGTGTAATCCTATACCCCCCTTGCACCAGTGCTAAGCTCTTGCGCCGGCCGAACGCTGTCGCGAACGTGCCGTAAAGTGCATCTGCGTTGGCACTGTGGCGCTGGACCGGCGCAAGCAGCAGTGCTGGTGCTCTGGCGCCGCCGTGACCGTCAGCAGTGCCAGCCATGCACCAGTCCAGCATTGGCATCACTCGGTTGGTGCAGGGCCTCCACGAGGGCATTCCAGTGGCATTCTGGGGGTGTAACTGGGTGGCGCAGTGAGCGGAGACAGCGGTTGTGATGCAGGGCGGCCGTAGTGCCATATCCTAAAGCCCGTCCCCAGTCAGGGCAGCCCCGATTCAGTCTGCTCCTGTCCACATTCCTCTGCACCTACAAAACAGCAGGCGCAGATCCGAGCAGGCCCATAGGGGCGACTGGGGCTTATGTGGGTGCAAAGGGAAAACCTCCCCTTGTCCCGCACGTTACTGCTGCTGCCTCCTAATGCGCTGCTATGTCAACCTTACTAGGCCGGCTTTGTATAGGATTGCGCTCTCAAACGTTAGAAAGGGCTATTGTAGTGGCTCTTAAACTGTGGGTTGGGATCCACTAGTGGGTCGCAAGCAGTAATGGGATCTGGGAATTGACTAACGGAACGCTGGGCGGGACTTACACGTGATTGGCAGCCCGCCCGTTTCGTTCCTTCGGCTGCCCGCCGGCTGCACAGGCTTCTTCTGGGGACCGCGCCCCACCGCTGCGTGTCTGATCAACCGGCGCCCCCCCAGCCTCCCCCCCGGCGAGCCGGCACCCCTCCGAGGCCAGGGCGGGTGGCGGACTGATCGGACGGGCAGCCAATGACGCGTAAGTCCCGCTGAAGCCCCGCCCAGCATTCCGTTAGTTAATTCCCAGATCCCACTACTGGTCGCAAGCCAATTTCAGGTGGGTTGCAAAACACCTAGAGCAGCCATATTGAAAATATGGGAAGATGGGATGCTGGAAAGGAGAAGGGCTGTGTGGCTGGTTTGTACATGTCATGGTTGTAAATAGGCTTTTTTCTTTCTGATTCACTTTGCTATTGGAAAATGGCTGAGAAATAACCCAACTTATTGCTGCATTCTCAGGAAAGCAGAAGGCTCTGGAGTCACAATGATGGAACTTCTGGCCATGACATCTCTTCTGGTGGGTCCTGGACAGATTGTCATTCTAAAAAGTGGGTCCCAGTGCTAAAACATTTAAGAACCACTGGTCTATAATATACCCAAGGTTTGATTGCATATAGCTTCTATGGAAAGAATCAATATGCCTTTATTATTGCCAGCATTTTCTTGGCACTGCCCTACCACCCCAACAGGTATGGCTTTTCCCAGTATGGACACATGGCAGTGAGGAAAATCCCACATACTAAACAGCCAACTATCATACTGCTGTTAAATACACAGGAGTCCTGCTAGAAGAAAAAACTGTTACAAACCTATTTATTAATTGGGGAAATATTTTATCCACAGTGAGCACTAGTAAGTAAGTAGTCCATGCTTACAAGAAGAACACACCCACTGAATTCCTTAGTCTCTGAAACAGCAAAATTACAGAGGAAACAGAAAAGCAAAATCATTATTATGGCAGTAAAAAAATAAAAGCCAAATATAGATTCATTAAATACCAACTCAGTGCCATGCATTTAAGATCAGTGTAGGATTCTTGGTCTGACAATGATCTGTTTAGATGACAAGATGATGGGAAGAAATTTCATTGTGTGGGCACTGAGTGGAGAAACACCCTAGAACCCACATAATAGGTTCAATCAAGCTCTGGAATGGTTATTTATCTAAAATATAGGCATTGTTTTCATTAAATGTAAGAAGTACAGCCAAAAAAAAAAAAAAGGCAATAGGGAAAGGGAAAAAATCAGATTTTTCAGTGCTGTTTCCTTCTTCTTCTTTGCTTCTAAACATGTTGGCAGCTGCTAATCAGACAGAAAACACCGAGTGACTGATGTTCCAGAGAACTGGATGACCTTGCCACCAGTAAATCTATGTGGGCAGGTTGGAAGAAAGCTTGTGTCTACAGGGCAAGACAGACAGATGACAGTTTTTGTCCCAGGGTAAGACAACTCACTTGGTGACACAACAGGCAATCTGGATGCTGCATCTGTAATCCAGATGGTCATTTGTCATTAGAGAATGGCACTGGATTCCTGAGCCCAGACTAGTTTACTTAATGGAGATGACCTTCTCTGCATCACCTCTGCACCAGGCAGTCACTGACTGCCGAAAAACACAACCTCAGCCCCACGTATAACAGCAGCAACTAAACTGCATTCCAAAAAAAGGACTGAATAATGTCCCGAATATTCTGTTGGCTGTTGGTGTCAAACCACGCTGCAATCCTATGCACGCCGTTTTGAGTAGACCCTTTGAACTCAGTGGGATACAACATTTCAAAAAGCTCACTTTGCAAAACAATTGGGATATTAAAAATGAATTGCTTGCTATGTGAAGATGACCTCTGCATGGTAGTGGTCCGTTTTGCACAAAGGGTAGAGTATGTAAAGGACTATCTATGCTGTCGAATCCTATGTGTTTTTTAGAAGCAAGTATGTCTCAGGAATTCTCAGAACATTCAAATATTCCCTGGACATTTCAGAATACTGAACATCAGTGTTTAATTACAAGTATTTGACTGCAATATTTGTTATGGTGATATTTTATAACATTTCATTGTTGATAGGCAGTAGTACGAAATATTTGACAATCTTGCCCATTCATACAGGATGAGTAGTTTTCAAATTTTTAATTTCAGAGTATATTTTCCGTATTTACAATACATCTTCCAAGGAACCTCTGTGTGCCTATTACATAACCTCCGCACATTGCAGAGGATTCCGAGGCATGTTCTAGAGCAGAGGGTGCCAAACTCCTAGCCCACGGGCCAGAACCAGTGCCCCCCTTTTCCTTCTCTGACAGAAAGGCCGGGTGCTTCCAGGGTCTGCCGCCCCAGCAAGCCACACACATGGCATTCTGCACCTGTGTGGCTGGCTGCCAAGACCACTGGGAGCTGTAGTAGGGGTTATTCACACCATCCTTGGAGAATGCAAAGCACTGTTGGTACCAGAGAAGATTTTTCCTGCTGCAGCGATTTCCAGTTTGGAGACTGCTGTTCTAGAGTATTCGCTCAGTTCAAATGGAGACACCATTCAAATTAAAATGAGTACATACTCATTTCAAGTGGTGCTGGGAAATACCGTGGTCATAGAATCATAGAGTTGGAAGGGACCTACAAGGTCATCGAGTCCAACCCCCTGCCTGCAGCCGGAACTCCTCCTATACTAGAGCATCTCCAGCAGGTGCCTGTTAAGCCTCTCCTTGAAGGTCTAGTGATGATGCATTATGAATTGGATGTAAATCCTAGAAAACTGCACATTGCAAAAGACAATCATCAGCAGTAAGTTGAGTTTACTGCTTACTGCAGAAGGAGCACCCAGTTTCCATGAAAGATAGTTTGAATTATAGTTGGCCTAAAGCACCACCCTACGCAATTTTATTGCCCTATTCACAGGGGATTTCAACAATTTCAACTAAGGTGGAGTATCTTGAATTTTGAGGAAAGAGATGCGATGAAAGGAGGTGAAGATAACAAGATGGTGGCCACCATTTTTGATCTGAAGAATGTCCCTGGAACAATGCTGTGCAATTATACAATGCAGGTCCCACTGAGTTTATGGATTTGGCTATGGAAACCACTTTGCAAATTACTTCTTGTTGAAAAGTGGCATATCAATCTTCTTTTTCTTAATAATAACGACTGTGGTGGGAGGGAATGGTGGGAGAACACCACTCCCACTACTGTGAAATTGGCAGCAACTTAAAAGATAAGCTGGCAAAAAGTGCACCCTCTCCTTTAAAAACTACCACCTATATGTCAGTGATTACACTTGATAAAAATGCTTTAAAATTGATTGAAATATTAATTTGGAATAAAATGCTTTCAGCCCCCCTTTTTTAAGATAACACTGCCATCCATGAAAAAATAAAAACTCTGCTGCCTCTACTGATAAAGAATCAAACTCTGAAGGATTTCCAGAAGACATTTAGAGCCACTTTAAATAGGGTTACCAGATACAAACAGGAACAGAATGCCTATGCCTTTAACCGGTGTACAAAGAAGGAATTTGGGCAGGTGCAGCTCATCATGGAAGGGTTTCAAAAGCTGCACCTTCCCAAATTCCTTCTCCTATACAATGGTTAACGGTATAGGTATTTTTTTCCTTATTAGTGAATAGTGAGAAAAACAGTACAATAACAATAAAAGCAGAAATGTAAAGAAAAGATATAATTGAAATTTTTCATGTTTCATAAAAAAAGAAATAAAAAAGGAAAAAAGGGATAGAGGAACACACACACACACACACACACACACACACACACACACATTCAAAAGGCATACAAATAAGTACAGCAATTCGAACCAAGAGTATTGATAGCTGAATAAATTTCGTATTGAAAATCAGCAAAAATCTACTAGATATCAAGAAGTCTAAAGCATTTGTGAGTTTTGAATTACACATTTCACATTCAACACGTGAATGCAAATTTTGCTTTCAAATTTCATACTTGCAAATTCTGGATTCTGCATTCTTGTCCTTTCAATTGTAAGCATAATATTCTTCTATCAGATCCTGAAGAACATGTTAGGAGCATAAAAAAATGACTGTTCCAGAATCAGCTAATGTAGCATCACAGTAGGACTGCATTCCTAACCTTTGTGCAATTTGCTATTTTCCATCAGATTTTATAATTTTCAAGAGGGGGAGCTAGTTAGCTAATAGATAGTCGGTTCTCCCTAACAGCGTCTTTGATGGCAAACTGTAGTTGCATGATTTTAGATGAAGCAGAATGAAAACTGTTTACAGTTACAAAAAAAAAAAAAGAATCTTTGGGCTTTTGATGTCATTTCTGTTCCTGTTTTCCACATAAAACTGACTGATTGTTGAGGATATTGTATCGACACAGCAGGAAAACTGATTATTGTGTCTTGACAACACGAAAAAACCATAAATGGATTTTTTTAATCTTCCAGCTCACACAAAAGTGATCCATTCAAAACACACTTTCACTTCAAGTTTCAAGAATTTATCAAGGATGCTACTCAAGTTAAGTGGAATGCAGGGAATATAAACTCAGAGCTAAAATAAAAGGGAATAACTTAGTCAAATCTTTGCAACCGAGACCACGCATACACACATTCAAAAGTCCTTAATACAACACCTGGAACTTCAGAGTGTTTCTGGGTAAAGGGGTATCTTATATAAGGTGAGATACGGTAATGTGAAATTTATATTGCACTGTGTAGTTATGTAGCAATTACCTAGTATAGGACATTTGCATTCAGACAGCTCTTGTTTGAATTTTTTAAGTACCCCAAACTAAATATAGTCCCTTTGTGTGGTTTGTATGTTCCTTCTGTCATCTTCTTTTGCCATAAAATCCCCAGCCACCTACACACCTGTGCACAGGTTTGCCCTGGAGGTGTTGGAAGTCATACAGTCCTCACTCTTGGCCTTCCCTGGGCAAACATTTCCAGAACAGACTGGAACTCATGGAGTGATTTTTGTGACTACCTTGTAAGTTTGGCATGCTGTGTGACAGCGTGAAAGGTTTCTCATAAGATCAGTTCACTCCAGCTTGGATATGATCGTTGGCATTTATGGAATAGTTTTCCAAAAGAGTTGCATTTAGTTCTGGCAAACACACACACACACACACACACACACACACACACACACACACACACA
>JAJKFI010000136.1:2072178-2089792 GCA_029204185.1 Lerista edwardsae | reverse complement strand
AGAGAGAGAGAGAGAGAGAGAGAGAGAGAGAGAGAGAGAGAGAGAGATATTATTTTGCACCCCTTCTCACCCCCCACACTGATGGGGGCTGAATCTCAAAGGGCATTGGGAGTGTCGACGTTCATCTCGGCGACCCTGGAAACTATGGATTCGATGCCAAAATTGGCCGTTTTCGATCATTTTCACATGGCACCCCCTGTGCACCCCCACCCCTGGGGGCGCTAGGGGGGTTGTACCCCCACAGTGTTTGTAGCTAGGCCATAAGGCATACGCATACCGAGTTTGGTGCACATTGCTCCAGGCGTTCCAGCAGGTCAGGGTGGACATTTTATTTTGCACCACTTCTTGCCCCCCATGCCAACGGGGGCCGAAACTGGACTCCAACAGTGTCGGGAGCATCGCTGCTCATCTCGGCGGCCCCGGAAACTACGGATTCGACGCCGATATTGGCCATTTTTGATCATTTTTATGTGACGCTCCCTGCACACACACACCCCTGGAGGCGCTAGGGGGCTCATCCCCCCGCAGTGTTTGTCGTCAGGCCGTAAGGCATAAGCGTGCCGAGTTTGGTGTGCATCGCTCCAGGCGTTGCGGAGCCTATGCGGAACACACACACACACACACACACACACACACACACACACACACACACACCCTGTTCTCTTTTATATATATACTAGCCTTTTGTTACCCGGCGTTGCCAGTGTTTGTCACCAGACCGCAAGGCATACGTTCCAGCAGGGCATGGTGGATGTTTTGTTTCACACCCCTTCTCGCCCCCCACGTCAATGGGGGCTGAACCCGGACTCAAACGGCCTCGGGAGCATTGCAGCTCATCTCGGCGACCCGGAAACTATCGGCCGCTTTCGATCATTTTCACGTGGCACCCCCTGCGCACCCCCACCCCCGGGGGCGCTAGGGGGGTCTGACCCCTGCAGTGTTTGTCGCCAGACCACAAGGCATACGTGTGCCAAGTTTGGTGTCAAATCGCATACATACATAAATTCTCCTTTATAGGATCTACCTGTATTCTGCTGCTGTATTCTGCTTTAGTCCAATGCCACCTGGAATATTATGTCCTCTTCTAAGCCTCTAATATTGACAAACCATAGCTGATCCAGGAAAGAACAACTGATTAAAGGTTAGCGTTTCCCAAACTTAGCAGCCAGTGATACCCTTCCCCAGGACTTGAACCCAGAAATAAATGGTGATGGTGTGTTTTGAATCACACGATGATGTCGCTGACACTCACTTCCTGGTTCAGAGCTCAGTAGCGACCCTACAAATGGCAGTAAGTCCCATGTGTGTGTGTCAGCCCCATCCCAGGTGGGATGTAGTGCCAATGCAATGTGCTTGCGTCAGCACTATGTCAGTGCGCAGAGGCTTGCCAAGGCGGGTGGGTGGTCCCAATTCGGGCACCCCAATTCAAAGGAATCTCAGCCAGCCTCAGAATAGAGCACATCGAATCCCCCAGATGTGAACTCTCTCTGGATACATAATCCAGATAAAGATACATAAATAGAATGCTCAATACCAGAGCACTGAAAATACTATAGCACTTGGATGACCATGTAACAAACTTTCTGCTTGTAAGGTTGTTTTTGGTAAATCACCTGGCATAACACTGTAATATTATATGTAATATTACCAGGATCATTTCAAACCCTTTCTCCTTTGGGTCTCAGCAAAAATCTATACATAGCCACACATGCATGTGCATGCGCGCGTACACACACACACACACACACACACACACACACACACACACACACGTTGTTATGTATCTTGGGAAAGGAGCTCCTTTTGGTTCCAGTGACACTTCCCATTACTCAGTAGCTTTGGGGAGGTCCTATTCACTTGGACCATAGCCTAAGGGGAAAACCCTTCTTTCTACAGACCATAGGCCCAATCGTGATCAGTTCCACCTCCTACAGCAACTATTAACAATGCCAAAAAAAAAAAAAAAGTGGACCCAGACTGTACATTTCATATAATATGTAGTTTTGTTCTAAACTGCTGCCAGATTTTCCTACTATAAATTTCCATATCATCTACATCAGTGGATCTCAAATGCTTTAGCACCAGGACCCACATTTTAGAGTGGCAATCTGTCTGGGACCCACCAGAAGCGATGTCATTAACCTGGAAGTGATGTAATGGCTGGAGGTGCCGTCATTGTGATGCCAAAGCCTATGGCATTCCTGAGAATGCAGTAATAAGTTGGGTTATTTCTCAGCCATTTTCCAGTAGCAAAGTATATCAGAAAGGAAAAAGCCTATTTACAACCTTCACAGAAGCAAAATGACTACGCAGCCTTCCTCCTTTCCAATGCCCCATCTTCCCATATTTTCAGTGATGGCTGCACTAGGTGCTATGGTACCCATCTGAAATTGGCTTGCGACCCACCTATTGGGTCCCGACCCACAGTTTGAGAAATGATTATATTATCCTGACCACAGCATGCCACAAACAGAGAACTGGACCAAAACACATTGTGTTGCATCAAGGTAATTGCAGAGCAGATAAGTTATGCACTAAGGGTCTATATTTGCAGATGTTTATGAAATGAGTGCTCTGTGTGTGTGTGTTTATGTGTGTGTATGGGCACAATCCTAACAAACTTTCTGGTACTGGCATAATGGTGCCAATGGGGCATGTGCTGCATGCTGCAATTAGGAGGCACTCACGAAGGCTTCTTCAAGGTAAGAGAATGTTTGTTCCCTCACCTCAGAGCTGCAAGGCCCTTACCCCAGTCCTGGAACATTGGTTAGGATTGCGCCCTGTGTGTGTGTGTGTGTGTGTGTGTGTGTGTGTGTGTGAGCACAGGTGAGTGCGCAAATTTGGTCTACTTTTTTTTTCCAAGAAGTTCAAGTGAAAGTCTTTTACAGCAGAACAACAATGGAAGGAAAATGATATTAAAGAACTGCAAAGCTGTAACACAAGCACAGCCAACATTTTTTTTCTCAAGGGATAATTATACTGGTGATGTGACTTGAACACATTGTTGTAGTTTTCTACCACAAATGATCTAAGTCTAAAGATGTGCCAAACTGCCAGTTAAAACTATAGGCAATGCCAGAACCCTGGTCCCTTGGGGCAAGCAGAAAAATTCTGGAATGCCCTCCCAAGTACACATTATCTGAATGTCATAATTGGAGCAATGTGGAGAGAGTACCAATTGTCATATTTACGGCATACCCATACAGTTTCAGAAATGGCATATCCAAAGTGCAACTGGATTAACTCCCAGCAAGTGGATATTTTCTGGTGGTCTGATGGTCTACCTTCAATTACAGGCTGATGAAAACAGAGGACTCAGCATCTTTAATAACTGCCACATGATTAAAAACTCAGGGCGCAATCCTAACTTGGAGTTAGGCTGGCACAGTTAGGCCAGCAAAGTTTGGCCGGCACCAGAGCTACCGTAAAGTGCATTTGGACCACACTCAGAGTCAGGGAGGATAGCACACGTCTGTGTGCTAGCCTCTCTGTCTCTGAGAGTGGTCCAAACATACTTTATGATGTCCCTTGTGCCATCACAATAGATTTTTGTGGAAAAGAAGATTTCTAGTCACTAGAAATTCTCAATTTGAGTCTTTTTCAAAACAAATGGATGAATTCTTTCTAAACTGCAAATGATTATAAAGCTTGCCAAAAGGTCAGGTTTTCACAAATAAGCAGGAAATGCCTCTTCATAATACAATATTTCAAAGAATTACATGTAATTCAAAGAATTACAGGTTTTTCTAAGGAATATGCCCACCAGGCTCCAGGAATTGGTTAAAACTCCTGAGAATTACAGAAAACTGTATTTGAGCAACACACCCTGAGAAGATAAGAGTCATCCTAATTCTGAAACAATTTCTAAGGAGGAAGTGAAAGGATATTGGTTTCTTGTTGTGGCATTTCCAGGTCTCTGTGGCAGAAGTTGCTGCTTATGCAGTTAACCTTCCATTTGCAGTGAGTGTCGCTGATAACTCTTTTCGAGTTCTGGAGCAAGAGTCTGACAGGGAGAGTCAGCGACTGCTCAAACTAGATATTCCACCAAGCAAACTGTGCTAGATAGATTACAACACAGCCTGTTGAGTAACTGAGATCTAAGCATTATATTTTGGCAGGAAGTCAGTGGCGAAGACATGTTCGAATGGAAAACATTACATTGTTTAAACAGGAGGCTTCAGTGATAAGGGGGGAAACGGCAAAAAAGGAGAAGCTCCACTCGACAACCGTCATTGTTGCTACACAAATAGCATCACAAAAATGGGTATGCAAGACTCCAAATGAACAATTCCTGGGTAAGATTTCTAACTCTGAGGCAATTGTCCCCATGAAGTAATATGTGCCACCTAGCTCCAAACCCTGACAGAAAACTGACAGGCTTTTCATTGTTCATGCAGGCTGCCATAATGTAAATATTAATGAACTAGTCACATACAGAATTCTTCCCTCCACTAAGCCCTACCAAGGCTAATAGGCATATCAAAAGGGCTAGCTTGCCAGTCATTGATTGTCCCTCAGCAATCCTTAATCTTCTCCTGACAGGATTCACTATAGTTTTGCTTCTCCAAGGAAACCTTTATCTCCCCCATGTATTCAGACTCCCCATTTCCATTATCAGGACAATGTGTTGACGTATGATATAACCAGTAACTACACAGAACAGAAGGGAGAGGATCTCCCGGTATATTTTTTTTGAAGGCTGATTTGATGGGCTGCAGCCATTGCTTGCTCGAGCCAACACGAGAACAGCCTGACTCTTTCAAGCTGACACTTTGCAAATATACCACGCGAGAACTGCCATGACTTCATGCTTTCTATCAAAAGGACCAAAAGATACAGTAAATGTCACTCCGTAACTCCGCACATTCCCAAATTAGTCCTTGTGTCAGTTGCAGTCTTGCCAGTGGTCAGTTGCCAAGCCAGCAAGGTATTTTCAAGGGCTTGTTATTTCACAATAAAGAAGTACAGGCCCAGCTAAGAAAGGTTGAAGAACTACAGACTCCAGAGGCAAGACTACAGCAGGACCGCCAAGGAGCACAATTCCCACTTGTTCTACCAAATAAGGTAACTCTGATTATTCCATGAAACCTGCTTACAAAGAACAGAACATATTTGGTGTGGTGTAATAAAACTGTCTAGCCCCGTGTGATTGTGACTGACACTGAAACCTGTCAGCAATAGTCTAAGACTACAGACACCAGGCATGCAGGAAGGAGAACAAACTGGGCTGAGGCAGAGATAAAGAACATCTTTATTACAACGAAGATCAACATCAGCATATCTCATGACTTGTGCACACAAATACTGAACTCCCTGGTGCTGAACTGACATGAAACTGCTGCATTTACCCCCCCCCCCATGGCCCATGGAGTAAATGGAGTACATTATTACCCCATGCAATCGCAAACATTAATGCTATGCCCAGGTAGGATCTCCTCCATCCCCTTGGTGTTCAGGTTCCATTTATTCATAAATGACCTGGAGACAGGGATAAGCAGCGAGGTGGCCAAGTTTGCGGATGACACAAAACTTTTCCGGGTGGTAAAAACCAGAAAGGATTGTGAAGAGCTCCAGAAGGATCTCTCCAAGTTGGGGGAATGGGCAGCCAAATGGCAGATGCGTTACAACATAGACAAATGTAAAGTGATGCACGTTGGGGCAAAAAACCAAAACTTTACCTATAAGCTAATGGGTTCTGAGCTGTCTGTGACAGCTCAGGAGAGAGATCTTGGGGTGCTGGTGCACAATTCAATGAAGGTATCGACCCAGTGTGCGTCAGCAATTAAGAAGGCCAATTCCATGCTTGGGGTCATTAAAAAAGGGGTTGAGAATAAAACAGCCAATATTATCATGCCATTGTACAAATCGATGGTAAGGCCACACCTGGAATATTGTGTCCAGTTCTGGTCGCCGCATCTCAAAAAGGACACAGTGGAGTTGGAAAAGGTGCAGAAGAGAGCAACTAAAATGATTACGGGGCTGGGGCACCTCCCTTATGAAGAAAGACTGCAGTGTTTGGGGCTCTTCAGTCTAGAAAAAAGGCGCCTGAGGGGGGACATGATTGAGACATACAAAATTATGCATGGAAGGGATAAAGTCGGTAGAGGGATGTTCTTTTCCCTCCCTCAAAATACCAGAACCAGGGGGCATCCGCTAAAACTGAGGGTTGGGAGAGTTAAAACAGATAAAAGGAAGTACTTTTTTACCCAGCGGGTAGTTAATCTGTGGAACTCCTTGCCACAGGAGGTGGTGATGGCATCTGGTCTTGATGCCTTTAAGAGGGGATTGGACAGATTTCTGGAGGAAAGGTCCATCGTGGGCTATAGGCAATGATGGATTGTGCAACCTCCTTACAAAGGTGGTGGGCTACTGGTACCGGGTGCAAGGGAGTGGCAACAGGATGCAACAGGATCTTGTTGTTTCATGCCTCCCTGGGGCACCTGGTGGGCCGCTGTGAGATACAGGAAGCTGGACTAGATGGGCCTTTGGCCTGATCCAGCAGGGCTCTTCTTATGTTCTTATGTTCTTATGAGCAGGGTTTCAGGCTGAAGTCATACTGGTTGTCTTTGATGATGCTCTTCATCTAAAGGTGGACAGATGGGGCATCATCAAAGACAACCAGTGTGACTTCAGCCTGAAACCCTGCTCAGAATCTAGACTGGAACCTGAACACCAAGGGGATGGAGGAGATCCTACTCAGGGTCAGTATCCTGTAGTTTTCAGTATCTTACCTTCCGTAAACCATCACAGGCTTTTGGTTCACCTGAGATAATTGAGAGTCAGGATGCAATCCTAAGGCAGGCTGGTGGGCCTGCGCTGTATCCAGCACCACTTAGGGCAGCAGAAGCCTCCCCTATGGGCTCCTCACATCTGTGCCCGTGAAATCGCAGGTGCAGGTCCAGTGAAGCCGCATGGCCCAAATCGGGGCTGCACGGCCCAGGGACAAGGCCTTGGATGGGACCCAACAGCCTCATCCCAGTCCCACCCCTCCCCAGGCTGGCATGCCCACCAGCCAGTCCACCCCCCCCAGCCAGAAACACCTCCTGCCCACTCTCCCTCCTCCCAGAACCCCCCCCCCTTCGCCAGCCACATTTAGCTGGCAAGGGCTACTCTCTGTCGATGCTCTAAGGCTGATGCTACTTGGCACTTTTGTGCCAACGCTGGGGTGCTGATCAGCGCCCTGCATCAGCACTAGTGACATAGCACAGATGTTGCGTCGGCGCTACATAGGGCCTTGGATTCTGCCTTCAGAGGCATTATTTAGTCGTGGTTCTTCCGTACCTGATTCCAATGGATATCACTGGATGACAACTGCTGCTCTGTAGTGATTTTGGTTTTGGGGCACCAAAAATGCAGGAAGCCAGAGATGATATCTATAAGATGCATGTGGCTTTGTTTCACTTTTATATACAGTATAACACTTGCCAGGCATTTTACCCTATCAAATTTATGTACCACAGTTCTACACCAATGTGTGCCCCCCCCAAAGTGATGTACAATATGGAGAGAATATATAAATGCAACACAGTAATTTGAACCATTAGTATGAAGCCTGTCTGTAAAGCAACCGCACGCGTGAAGACCGTAGCCACAAAGATGTCCTTAAAAATGCCTCTAAACTGCATGCAGCAAAAACCTAGCCACAAAGATATCAATAACATGGCAGCAGTGAAAAGAAGCTGCTCCAAATGCTCTCCAGAAACATGAGGAAGCAGAATGCTGGGAGAATGAGGAAAGCAGAATGAGGAAGCAGAATGCTGGGAGGGACTTACGCGTGATTGGCTGCCCGTCCGTTCCATTCCGCGGCTGCCCTGGCCTCGTTGGGGCGCCTGCTCGCCGGGGGGGACGGGTGGGGGGCGCGTCGGGTGCCTGGGCGAGCAGCGGTGGGGCACGCCAACTGGGGGCAGTCCCCTCAAGGCCAGGGCAGGCGGCGGAACGGAACAGACGGGCTGCCAATCATGCGTAAGTCCCACCCAGCGTTCCGCTTCCTCATTCCCAGATCCCGTCACTGAAGATGAGGTATTGAAAGCAGTGTCTTCCCCAACCCGCAAATCCAAAGATGCAGGGAGGGGAATGAAGGAAGAGAAAATCCTTAAGGTCAATGGTGTATCTAGGGTGTGGCAACTGAGGACATCTTCCTGGTCCTTTAACTTCCAGACTCCCTGGCACGTCTTCAATCCTCAGCCTCCAGCTCTGTGAGGCTTTAATTTCAGCCTTTTCCTCACGGAAGGTGCTGTAGATTCAAACTATTGTGTTTCCTGAGCAGCTGAACATGTGGCGCCTTTACAGAAGTCAGTCAGGATCAAAAACTTCTCACACTCCAAACATTCCCCTACAGGTGCAATACAATGTGAATGCTGACCCCAAGGAAAATGAGGTTGGCACAGCCACGGAATCAAGGCATGGGGTGGCAATCTCAAGCAGTAGGCCCATGTGCCCAATCGAAATCTCCCATTTCCCTTGCAAAGATATTTATTCCTCAGCTGAGTTTCAAAAGTGTCTTCCTATTTCTGTGGAATTTCTATGCAAAGGAAAAAAGATGTCAGAGAGCTTTCTGAGTGTGCCCAAGCTCTCAAACGTCCATAAATGGTATTCTGGAGAAAGTGGCAACAAAAAAATTTTGCTGTGTTTATGGCTACAATTCAAGAGAAAGGAATCAACATTTCACTATTGTACAAATATTTAATTTTTTCCATTAAGGGTCAGATTTGGGGGCACTGGTTTACACTGATAAATTTATAGACAGAAGATTTCCTTAATTCTTCTCAGAGGAAACAAAATAAATCCCAGCAAAATCCCATATTTATATTTGATAAACATTTTGTGAGAAGAACTACTATAAACCTCCTCCCCCCCACCCAAAGAAACCCTCTAATCACAAACGAAGTGAAATTGCCAAGTAAATGCAGGGCAAACAGTTCTGTATTGAGAGATAGCTCAATCCTGAGCCCCTCGGTGCAGCTGGTACAAGAATACCACCTGCACTGATGTTGCAAAAACATGGCAGGTGCAATGCGGGTGGTAAGCTCTAACTACTTGCGCTGTGGTGCCACCGGCCCCTTGCCACCCGGAGACAGCAGTGTGACACTGGCAAGAGGGAATTCTGGGCAGGGCAGTTGGCACTTCCTGGGGGGGGAGTGTGGAGCAGGGGTGGGACTGGTGGCAAGCTTGTAGGGCCTCCATGACCTCCTGATCTCCATGTAGGGCCACGTGGCCCTATATAGAGATGCTCACCTCTGCGCCACCTAAATAGTTGGTGCAGAGATGAGTAGACTGCTCTCCCACCCATGCCCTTATTGCAGGGAAAGGGGAAGAATGTCCCCTTCCCTCGCAGAGCCTCCAGCAGCTGTCTGGCTGCTGCAGGATGCAGCAGTGGTAGCCACTTGGCTACCATTGCTCGCCTGAGCAGCCAGGCAGTTCTGGACTGCCAGTCGCCAGATTTTGGTCAACTTACAGCAGTGCAAATCTGCAGTAGTTTAAATAAATGGCAGTGGTTACCGGTTACTCTACATTCACACCTACGGGTATGAGTTTATATAATTTCGTCTCAGTTCATTAACAGAATTGGTTGGGAAACGTTGTTGTCTCTGGTCAGTTTTTGGATACTGTAAATTGTCAACTGCACTACAGCTTCCAAAATAAGGTGACCAATCACGGATGTCTTTCCAGGTGCTCTGAACGCAATTGATGCCTTTTCAAAAGGGAAAAAGGGGCTTGCTGTGACTCTGTTGGGGTGTTCACTGCCAGCCTATTGGAATTACTATATTCTGTGACTGAATGTTGCTTTGGTACCAAAGTCTACCAAGATGATGATCCTGACATGGCAGAGAGATGAAATTTGTTGATATTACAGGAACTCCAGTCAAGTTTCAGTATATTCTTGTAGACGGATCTATCTCAATAGAAGGGAGTCGGGTTTTTATGAGATTTGTTTTTGACAAATGACATTCCAGAGAGCATGAGGTCATTTCTGAAAGGGGCACAGCATGCCCCTAGGAAAGTAAATGGCCTTGTGCTCCCCTTCTTCTAGCAGAGCAGGGGGCTTCCAGAGAATTGCACTACAGATTGAGAGAGGCTGCAATAGCCACTTTGAAGGAGGTGGTTGGAGTAAAATGTGCAGCTAGCCCCACACCCTGGCTTGTCAAATTGGAAAGAGAGGAGTGGGCTTAAGGTGGCCAAGTGGGCCAAGTGGCCAAGTGAGCCAAGATGGCTTAAGTGGGCCAAGGATTATTATCTTCCTTAAAAGTGCTTGCAAAACAAGAGACCCACAATGCGAAATGGAACTCAATTCACTCCTTATCTTGCCAAGAGAGAGCTGCCCTGTGGTAAATATTTCTGCCTGTGTTCAAATGTTCTCTCTAATGATCACCAAAATGGAGACAGCTCTGTTCAGAATGGGTACATGTGACAGGCACCAACCACCTCTCTCTCATGAGCTCCTCTTAGGTTGAAGGAAGTGGCTGTTATTGAATGGTGTCTTTGAGTATCAAGGTTTAGTTAGATGATGGGAGATGTTGCTTTAGCGTACAGCTGTGACTGGAAAGCCCTCAGCACACAATGAGGGACCAACTCAGATAGTATATGATGATGAGTCCTGTAAATGTGAAACTGTGCACAGATTGGCTATCAACCAGTAGCAGTCTTACCTTTACTGTGGGAAGGGGAACAAATGCCGCCGGCACTGCACTTATTGAGCTGGGGTGGGCGGTAGTGCAGAAGATGCTTTTCACAGAGGTGGGAGCGGAGTTTGGCCCTCCTACCCACCCCTCCCACCTGAATGGCTCCAAAATGGAGAGTGGCATGGAGAGTGGTGTGGCAGAGGTAGCGTAGGAGGTGGGGAGGTGGTGCTAGGGGGCAGCAATTTGCGGACCTGGCTCCAGGTGGAGAATCGGCCAGGTCCACAACTGCTATCAGCATGACGCTTCAACCAGATGTCATCAGGTTGCTGCAGAGGAGTAGCAAAAGCTGATGGATATAGAACTTGGCGGGTATCCACAATGGTCACACATCCCCCTAGTGTGGACTGCCAGAGCTGGAAGACCATGTCTGTTCTTAGTGTGATCAGAACACCCCAGGTTCTTAGTGGCAGTGAGGTGTTGATGGGGTTGTGTAAGTCAGGTTACAAGTTATGAAGAAAACTATGGATGATTCAAACCATACTAGATGTAAAAAATGTCTGTCCCATATTTCTTATGTCAGTGGATGTGATATATCAATTATCATGCCCATTCCTATCATGAGTGATAAAATAGACACAAATGGGGTGTGTGTGCAAAAGGCCTATTTATCCAACAGTGCAATCCTAACCTGGAGTTAGGCCGGCACAGTTAAGCCAACAAAGTTTGGCCGGCACAAAGGACACCATAAAGTGTGTTTGGTCCACTCTTGGAGTCAGAGAAGCCAGGACACAAACATGCAGCATCCTCCCTGACTCTGAGAGGGGTCCAAATGTGCTTTACAATGTGCTGAGGGACTTGTGCTGGCCCTTGTGCCAGCCAAACCTTGCTTGCCTAACTGTGCTGGCCTAACTCCTGGACAGGATTGCACTCCAAATCCACTTTGTGTTCCTTCCTGTAGACATGTCAATCTGTAATGCATGTTGAATGCTCACAAATTATTTAAATAAACAGGGCTGCACTGTAACCTTTTAGTACCTTATTTGCAAACCCTATTATCCTTTTATCCTATAATTTGCAGCTGTGTAATCAATACAAGACAGAAGAGAAAGGGGACTATAAGACAGATACAAATTTGAATTCTACTCTAAATGTTGCAGTCAGGAAAAGTGAGTCATATGTCAATTGAGAAGTGGCTTTCTGCGGCTTAATTCAGAGCATCTTTATATTCCGAAAGAAAGGGCCCATGAGGAAGAAGTAAGAGGAAAGAGACCAGATCACTTCAGCATGATTTAATGGCCCTCTCTGGCTTTCACTTTTCACTTAAATAATCACTTCCTATTTGGCTAATGTCAGCCTCCAGCATCCCTGCCAATAAACAGTACACTAA
Source organism: Lerista edwardsae (assembly GCA_029204185.1). Taxonomy (NCBI): domain Eukaryota; kingdom Metazoa; phylum Chordata; class Lepidosauria; order Squamata; family Scincidae; genus Lerista; species Lerista edwardsae. Next base: position 2,077,786 of record JAJKFI010000136.1, on the reverse strand, counting down.
CAAAAATCGCTGCTCAGTGCTAATGTTCATACAGTAAGAGGAATTTATCGCAAGTAGATTATTCAAGTACAGTGTACTTGAGAATTCCTCGCTTTGTTCCTTCAAAACAGAAATCCCAAAGCTGTTGCCAAACTTCTATTCGACAAATTGCACATTAGGACTAAAAATAATATGCTCTAGTACACCATGCAAGAAATAAGGTTGGAAATCAGAAGCTAAGCAGGAGTCAGAACAAGTCAAAAGTCTGAGACGTTTCATTTCAGATGTGCTTCATATATTTTGTTTACTGAAAGAAATTTGCATTGGGAAAACATTTGCAAAAAAATGTACATATTTTATGCAACGTGTGAGTTTTATTTTGCCATGAGCACAAGTGTTGAGAGGCCAACAGAGCCATCAGAGGACAAAAAATATTATGTATGAGAGTCCTAACCAATACAAAAAAAAAAATTGAGAGCGCAATCCTAACCTGGACTTAGGCCAGCACAGTTAGGCGAGCAAGGTTTGGCTGGCACAAGGGACACCATAAAGTATTTGGACCACTCTCACAGCGCAATCCTACCATCCATCTTACATCAACGCAACACCATCGTGTCTACACAAGAGGTGGAGCACCGATGCGGAGGCGCCGATTGCCATCCCCGCGTTGGTGCTCCCGCTGTCAGGCCGACACTATGAGTAGCGTCAGCCCAATAGTGCTGATGGCAAGCCTCTTCTGTGTCGGCTGAAGGCAGCTGGCACAGGGGAAGCTCCGTGCCAAGGCGGCACAGGGATTGGGCAAGGGAGGGAGAGGGTGGGTGGGACGTACAGATCCGAGGAGTGCATAGGGGAGGCTGGAACCGCTCCTATGGTAAGGGAGCACATGCTCCCTTGCCGCAGGAGGCTCCAGCCTCCCCTCACCCAGCGTCGGATATGGCACTGGCCAGCCGGCCTTGCCATTCCGACGCTGGGTAGGATTGCGCCCGGAGAGTCAGAGAGGCTGGCACACAGATGTGTGCCATCCTCTCTGACTCCAAGAGTGGTCCAAACTTGCTTTATGGTGGTCCTTGTGCCGGCCAAATTTTGCTGGCCTAACTATGCCGGCCTAACTCCAGGTTTGGATTGCACCCTGAATGAGCAGAGAAGTATCAAGAAGGAGACCTTCTGATATCAAAGAAATTCCTGTTCTTGATCTGTGAGCAATATGTATCAGCTAATAATTAAGATGGTGTCTATTTGCTTTGTTACAGTTGACCATGATTAATTCTAAATTTCATATGACAGAGCATTGGCTAGAGCATTATCCCTAGAGATGAGTGGTATTCAGGGCTGGGTCTCTTGTGACAGCTTAAATTTGTGAATCTTATTTGGGACATTTTGCACAAAATGCCTTTCTCATCAAGAGATATAAAAGCAATTGGGATTATAAAATCAAAATCCACACAAGAAGTGAAGAGGAAACCAATGCTTTCACTTTCTGTCCATAAAACACAGATCAAATACAACACTAGGGTTAAACCCATGCAGAGAGTTTCAACATGGACTCCCAGGATAATGATAAAGGCACTGACTCTCTTTAAAATGTTCAGCTTCCTGGAAACAGTATAGTAGTCCTAGTGGTAGCCCTCAGGAGATGAGAGATGGGGCAGTTTCAGGACAAAAAAAAAAATCTTATCGATGAACTGCAACCATGAACTCAGTATGGTCAGATGTAAAAGTAAATAATGTCCAATAAGATTAATACAGATTATTATTTTTTTTCCTAGATTTGTACTCCAAAGGGCATTTTATTTTTTTATTAGATTTGTCTCCCCAAAGGGCACTCAAGGCGGCTAACAACCAGTTCAAATACAGAAATAATAAAACAAAACTGTAAAAATACACATAACAATAAAATATACATGAAAAGCCAATCCACAGCAGCTACCATTACAGGATGATAGGCTACCATTGCACCAGAGTACTTTAGAGCAGTGGTTCCCAAACTGTGGGTCAGACCCACCAGTGGGTCACGAGCCAATTTCAGGTGGGTTGCCAAGCACCTAGAGCAGTCATATTGAAAATAGGGGAAGGTGGTATGCTGGAAAGGGGGAGAGCTGTGTGGGTGTTTTGCTTGTGTCAAGATTGTAAATAGGCTTTTTTTCTTTCTAGTTCACTTTGCTTTTGGAAAATGGCTGAGAAATAACCCAAGTTATTGCTGCATGGTCAGGAAAGCAGCAGGCTCCGGCGTCATAATAATGGCAACTTCTGGCCATGACATCACTTCCAGTGGGCCCTGGACAGATTGTCATTCTAAAAAGTCAGTGCCGGTAATAAAAGTTTGAAAAACACTGGTTTAGAGAATTATCCTTACTTCCTGTGATCTTGGCTGGTGGCAAACATCTCTGTCCTGAATTTGTAAAAAGAATCAGTCTTAGCAATGCTCTGAGGAACAAAACACATGAGGAGAACAATGTGAAAACAATACAAGATCTCAACTATTGTGCTGGAAGCAATTCCATCGTAACTTGAAACTAACATTTAGTGGGAGATTTCCTTCTACCCAGGACTTTGGTTAATAACTTTTTGGAAGATGTTCTTTTTAGAAACTTTAAAACATACGAAAAAAGTATAAAAATGATTTGGAAGACTGATGTTTGTTTCCTTGAGATTTCATTTCAAAAACTTGCATATGTTTCATTTTATCATTTCAGCTTTCAAAAAACAAAACAAAACAGAGTTGTGGGAAAAAGAAGCGGAGGAGCGCATGCAAACTTGTGGAAGTATAACTGAAACTCCCAGTTTGGAATCCTGGTTGATAATGTATGAAACTGAGGGCACAATCCTAACCTGGAATTAGGCCGGCACAGTTAGGCAAGTAAAAGAAGGAGGCAAGGAAGAAGGCAGATCAGGAACAAGGAGGAGGGCAGTTTTGGAGGCAGTGGTGTGTGGTGGTGATCTCCAGAGACTGAGGGAGCAATCCCAAGCGCCCTACAGAGTGGACGTTATGTGGTAGCATCAACGCTATGTCATTTACACCAATGTGGGGGCACTGACACTAACGGCACTAACGCTTGCAGCACCGTCCTTGGTGAGCCCGCTCTGCGTGTTCTCTGCATAAACTGAGCCCGACTGGTGCAGAGGCATGAGAGCCAGGCAGGAGGAAGTGGGCAGGGTGGGTGTTTCTGGGCAGGTGTTGGGCGGGCCAGCAGGCATGCCAGCCCAGGGAGGGGTGTGGGCCTTGGATTCAGCCTTATGGCCAAATCTTAAACCTGTTCCCCGGGCCGCACAGCCCCGATTCAGGCCACTCGGTCTCCTCAGATCTGCGCCTCCTATTTAGCAGTCCACCTGTGTGAAAGGGCTCGAACACCCCAAAAAGAGAACTGGATACAGCGCAGGCCCACCAGCCTGCCTGATCCAGCACTGCTTAGGATTGCGCTGCCCAAGACCCCTGTGGGATGCATTGGGCACTAGATTGGCACTACGACATTTCAGCAAGAGTGGCATTCTCTGGTGCATTGGGCTGCATGAGATTCTGGTCTTCCTTCAATGAAAGGAGCTTACCCGAGAGCAGGGGTCTCCAAAATTTTTAGTACAAGAGCCACTTTGTATATGTTATACATTTCTGCAGGCTGAAAAAAAAAATGAAAGTTTTGCTTGAATCCTTTTTTGTAATCAGCATGATATGATTCAGAACAAAAGAGAAATGTGGCAATTACAAAGAAACAATGCCATGCTTAAACTGAGAAATGATATGCAATGAGTAAAAATGTCACAAACGTTAGCAAATGCTCTGACACAAAGAGTTGTTGCGGGCCGGATAAAATGTAGCGGCTGGACAGATTTGGGCCCTGGGCCGTAGTTTGGAGATCAAAAGGAGAAGGGGGCGGCAGAGGATGAGATGGTTAGATAGTGTCACCGAAGCAATGAACATGAACTTGGGCGAACTCTGGAAGCTAGTGGAGGACAGGGAGGCCTGGCGTGCTGTGGTCCATGGGGTCGCGAAGAGTAGGACACGACTTAGCGACTGAACAACAACAATCCTAGAGGAAGGAGACTTTCTTCCAAAGAGGATGCTCTTTTCCTATTTAAAAAAAGAAAAAAGAAATCCTTGGATGCAAATATAAATATCAAATGCTTTTGAAGAAACATTTATATAACATTTGATATATTGTTTAAAGCTCTTCATATGCATTATTTCAGGAATTCTTCCAATAGGCCTGTAACATAAACCAGCAGTATTACCCCCATTTCACAGATGAGGGATGGAAGCTGTGTGGTAGTGATTTGCCAAAGGCCACCTAATGCACTGATAGCTCAAATAAAATTAGAACTAGAACTGGGAACTTCCAAGATGGTGCTTTTAGCTTAGCCATAATGCACACCACCTCCAGTATTAAAAATAATAAATGCAAAATAGGTAAGATGATGCTTGTGGATGACCTTCTTCTGGTGAGACAGAATGCAACTGTTTACAAACTTACAAAAATCTTATGAAGCAAAAGAAGAAAAAAACAGAAGGTGTTTTGAATTATAGTATCTTAAAACTACAGATGTTCTTTTAATGAGAGGAATATGTCATTTTTTAACAAAGACTCTAAAATCATGTCTAAAATAATTGCCATGATGCGCTTTGTGCATTGCTGGGCTTTGCCCCATCCCTCTTGGCAAGCAGGTGTGAGGCGGGAAAAGGGGCAAGCAAGGGATTGTGGGCCGGGAGAGCAAGTGAGCATGCTGGCGCTCCCTCTGCCCGGCCCCTCAGCTGGGTCTCTGCCAGTGATCTCCTGCCTGTTTGTCACACAGAGAACGCAATCCTAATTTGGAATCAGGTTAGCAGTTAGGCCAGCAGAGTTTGGCCAGCACAAGGGACACCGTAAAATCTGTTTGGACCACTCTCGGAGTCAGAGAGGCCAGAACACAGACAGGCGCCATCCTCCCTGACTCCAAGAGTGGTCCAAATGCGCTTTAAGGTAGTTCTTGTGTTCAGGGTCAATTGCTGTGATTGAAATCACATTAATTTTTGCCCTTAGATGTGCTGAGCTCAAAGCAAGAAAAAGGTAATTTTCCTTCTTACGATGGCTGCAAGATTCTCAATAGCCCGACATTGGAAGAAAACCAAATTACTATCAGATTCTTGTTGGGAGATTAAGTGCTGGTCAATAACAAAATGTTCAAAGTATAAGTTGCTGCACTGTAGAAAAGGTAGAAGTAAGTGTTTAATAAAAATGGGCTTGATTACCAAATTCTTACAGTACTGAGACAAGGGGAAAAAGCTCTACTCAAATTAGCTGTGTGAACTTGATGCTATGCCAAATCCAGTTATGCTAATGATTTCATTATCTACACTGAAGAGTTGTTAAAGTGAATATAACATTGAGGTAATGATGTAATTTTATGTTTTCTCAGTATGTCAACTTGTTTATTTATATGCTTAATTAAATAATATAAATTGATATTCTTACGTGATGTAATGTTAAGTAGGTATATTTTGATAAGTTGTTCTACATATATATACACACACATACATACATACACAGTGTGTGTATATCTCTGAGGAAGACACACACACACACACACACACACACACACACACACACACACACAGAGAGAGAGAGAGAGAGAGAGAGAGAGAGAGAGAGAGAGAGAGAGA
>JAJKFI010000136.1:2057555-2072168 GCA_029204185.1 Lerista edwardsae | reverse complement strand
GAGAGAGAGAGAGAGAGAGAGAGAGAGAGAGAGAGAGAGAGAGAGAGTCATAGTTCCCTTGATGCAGAACTCCAGACTGATGCAATTCACAGCAGACAAGACAAGTAGAACCTTCTATCTGACCTCATCAGATCTCAGATTTTCAATGAATATTGATCTCTATTGGTAAATTCTATCTCTAGATAACCAATATTCTATCTATGAATGAAGTATAAACAATATACTCTACTAAGAGGTACACTTTAGGTACACTCCAGAATCTGTTACACAGACAGGTGTTATACCTGTACACGTACACCGACATGGTGTAGTGATTCTGGTATTGGGGTTAGACATGGAAGGCTCAGGTTCAACTCCCCACTCGGCAACAAAGCTTCATGGGTGACCTTGGACCAGCCACTATCTCTTTGCTCAACGTATCTCACATGGTTGCTGTGAGGACAAAAGCAAGGAAGCAAGGAAACAAGGAAGGAACCATGTAGACCACATTGAGCTCCTCGAAGAAAGAGTGGTATAAAAATGTGAAACATAATAGTGTGTATTATGGTGTAATTCTAACCTGTGCTGTATCCAGTGCTATACAAGGACTGCACTGGAGCCTCCACGGGGCAAGGGCATGTTCACTGGGCTTTCTCGGATCTGTGCCCGTATATAGCAGGCGCAGGTCTGAGCAAGCCGCCTGGCCGAATAGCGGCTGTGCAGCCTGGGGACAGAGGCTTGGATGCAGCCTAACAGCTGCATCCAAGCTCCACACCTTGCCTGGGCTGGCATACATCCTACTCCCCATCCAGAAACGCCCTCCTTCCCACCCTCCCCTTGCCCAGAAATGCCTCTGGGCAATCCAAACTTGGCTGGCGCAGGAGTGTCGCACTAGCAGCATGTGCCAGCGCTGCAGGGTTGACACCAGCAGCTTGCGTCAATGTTGCAGCAGTGGCACTGTCGCACATGTGCTTTGTGGCACATACGCGACAGCATTGGGCCAATGCAAGCCACTTGCACCAGCCCAAAGCTGCGCTTGGTTTGCGCTGCCCAAGAAGTATAGAGGGATGAAACACTGTTGAGAAGTTTAAACAGTGAGCCATATAGAAGCCTTTGTGAGATTTGCATGGTTCCACCCATTCCCTCAGTAGAAGATAATTACTTTTCCTATCTGGGAATCTCAAGTGTGAATGATCTCGGTGAGAAGTTGCTTGCAGTGAGGCTGCATGGTATCCATTAGCCCATATATGCAAAACAATACATTGTAACTTACCACATGTGCTCTGATGCTTAACATATGAAAACAGGCGCATTCATGTGTGCCTCTATACCCCTGTGCCAGGACTCTATAATTGTGACGTGCCCTTCTGGCTCTTTTAATGTTCCTTGCGCTCAATGGAAAAAAAAAAAAACATCAGTACAATTTTTCCTCTCTCTCTCTCTCTCTTGGAAATCAAATACTGTACACAGAATGTCAAAATGGAAATGTATCTGAAGTGTGAGGTTTACCCTCTGCTCCCCCTTTTTGCACATATGGAGGAAGTTAAGCATCTTTAAGAGCACAATCCTAACCTGGAGTTAGGCTGGCACAGTTAGGCCAACAAAGTTTGGCTGGCACAAGGGACACTGTAAAGCATGTTTGGACCACTCAGAGTCAGGGAGGATGGTGCACACCTGCGTGCTGGCGGTGTCAGCACACTTTACGGTGTCCCTTCTGCCGTCCAAACTTTGCTGACCTAACTATGCCGGCTAAACTCCAGGTTAGGATTGCACCGTAAGTTCCATTGCAGCCATAGCTGTTTACTAGACAGACATCAAGTACATCAAGTACAGTGGGGTAAGCTTAATTTTACTGTACAACTGCAGCCATGCTAAGCACACCAAAAACATCAGGATTTGCATGAGCTGGAGTATTAGGCAGGAGAAACAGAAGGGTTATACAGAAGGAGGAGCCTTGCTGGGAACTAACTAGCCACCCCCTGAGAACAAAGTACCCTGTCTCGTCGCTTTAGGCCTTGCACTTTCCGGGAAGCCTGTTCAGGAAGGTTGACACAGCCCAAGAGTGCAAGAATTCTAATGTGGTCCTTTCAGAATTTGGGCCTTACTCCTTGCTCACCTAGAAGTGCCAGCGAGGACAACAGCTTAACACACACACACACACACACACACACACACACACACACACAGAGGCGTTTCTACAGGGATGGCAAAGCTCTAAGTTTTGCAAGAAGCCTTACCTTGCAGTGGAAATCACTCCTCTCCTGCACCGTTTTAGCCAATCCTCACAGGGAACAGCAACATCTTGGCGTTGCTTACTGGCTACAGCAGCAAGGGAGAGGAGGGATTTACATGACAGGGTAAGGCTCCTTGCAAAACTTAGAGCTTTGCCATCCCTGTAGAAACACACACACACACACACACACACACACACCTTAGGCCCAAATCCTAGTTCTGGCAACACAAGCTGTACAGCAGTTGCAAATGGTGACACGCTATTTTAGGCAGCCAGGCTGTCATTGCAAGCGGCCAGTGACTGTAACTATCCGCGAGCAGCCTTGCAATAGCCTCTGGCACTGATGTGAATAGGGGAAGGGTGAAATGCGGCAGGGAGGGAGAGGAACACAGTGGAGATGGGGCAGCGAGGGGATAGATCGAGGCCAGAAAGGGGGCGGTATCAGCAGCAATAGCACTGCCAATATCTTATCCCCTTTCCCTGCCTTGAACTGCCTCCCTAGGTCCATTCAGACTTGGGCCAGCTAAATCACTGGCACAGGTCCAACTAGGACCTGTGACCAGCCAATGTGACCAAAGTTGTCACATTGGGCCCCGCGTTTTCAGGGGCCCAGCACCAGGACAGCAAGCATATCACCTGCTGCTGTAGCCAGGATCTCTATAGGCTATAGGTCAGTGGGGCCAGCAGAGCAGCTTTACCTTGGGCCCTCCCACCTGCCCCTGCCACCAAACTGTACAAAATGGGCCTCCAGGAAGCAGTTTGTGGTAATGGCATTATGTCACCGCCAACTATTTCCTGGTGCCACGTGGCACCACAAGTGCTTTTCTTGGTGAGTCGGGGGCCCAACAGGGAGGGTGGGGGGATCACAGCAATGCCCCACATTGGGCCCTGCTGCTCCTAGAGCTGGACCCGGGTCCAAGTAGACCCATTTGGGCATCAGACTGGGTGGAACAAATATTCCCTTACCAGGAGGAGATTTCTGGAACCGGGCCCCCCCCCCCCCCCCCCCCCGATGCAGCCCATGCTTTGCTGGCATGGCTCCACCAGTGGTGGTGGTAGAGTGTTTGATACAAAAGGGGTATTAGTTCACTACAGTCAGGACGTTCAGAATGCCAGGTGCAGGGGAGTGGCAACAGGACGCAGACATCTTGTTGTCTTGTGTGCTCCCTGAGGCATCTGGTGGGCCACTGTGAGATACAGGAAGCTGGACTAGACGGGCCTTTGGCCTAATCCAGCAGGGCTCTTCCTATGTTCTTATGACCTGCCCCAAAATTTCAACAATAACGCTGCAAGACCTGAGTTGAGAACAGCTACGTAAGCTGTAAGAGAGCCCTTTTGGCTGTTGGTGTGACTAGAACAAAACATGAATGTTTTTATTCTACATAGCTTTTCTGGTTTCACACAAATGAACAGTGCACAGTGCGCTCACACCATTGTTGGGGGCCAGAGCTATTGTTAAAAATAAAACAGTCAAACTGGGAGCAGATGAGGAGAAAAATACCATATAGGCCTGTCATCCTCACCCCTTCCCAGAAAAAATGATTAATTTTTTAATAAGGTCCATATCAGATGTAACATGGATGACGTGTTTTAACAAGTAGCCAAAGGAGACTGCCAAATTGGAATGGGGAGGCAGGGGGAGAGAAACTGCTTTGCCCTTTTCTTTCCTGTCTTTTTTCAGCTCAAGATCACAGCAACCCCAGTTGCTTTTCTTTCCATAAAGGAAAAGATTTGGGGAGCTTTGTATCTTTTTTGCCCATGGGCAGGAAAGCAATTTCAGTGCATAACTGATTTTTAATGGACAACAGAGCCAAAAAGCTTTAGAGGCATCCATTCAGAGGCAACTTTTCAAGTTTTAGAAAAAGCCCAAGATACTTCCATGCATCTCCTATGCAAAGATCTAATACTGCCCTGAATGCCAGTATTTATAATAGCCCAATCCTAGGCATGTTTACTCAGGAGTAAGCATCACTGTCATCAGCAAACAGCATACAATATACAATGCAGCATACAGCAACATCAATGGGCTTACACCCAGGTAAGTACGCATAGGATTGTGGCCCAAGGTGGGGCTGTGTGGCATAAACCACACAGCGCATTTGTACCGAGAATAATGCACGATCACAAACTTACAAACAGCCGACTCCACAAAAGCAGCGTTATGTTTTGCTAGAAAGCAGCATTTTCTTTCAAACTCTTATAAAATCATTTCCACGACAGGACGTTGACGCGCTGACATCCTTTTACAAAAAGACTCATTCCGCCCACAGATGTAGCACTCTTCATCACACCCACACATCTGTATGACATGCAGCAACATTGACACATTATCATCTGCGCCACCGCCCACCTCATTACCTTTGCTAGAATTCTGCAGGGTGTTGGGTGGTGGTGGTTGTTTTTGAACACAGTGGGCTGATTCCGAATGCTCTTTGAAGAGGCTGACGTGGGACGACATGATCTTCACGTTCCTCTTGCTGCAACTACAAAGCATGGCGTGCATTTCACAGCCCAGTGTCAATCACACTTAAAATCCATCATCCCAGTGCAACAGGCTGTGCTTAGGAACCACAATTTAGAAACTTGAAAAGTTATTGTATTGGAAGAAAACCTATCATCAATTCTGCATTCTCTTTGGCCTCTTATTCTGCATTGCCAGCAGCTGTTCCTTAACAACAGTGGTGGCTGACTGTCTTGAGAACTCCTTTGGGGGTTTTTTTAGGCTTTCTTCAAAGTACAGGGGTCCCTGTTATGACTCTACCCATTATACTTTTCCTGCATTGGTCCTCAACGTTTGGAAGAACTAGTCAAAAAAAATTCCCTGTGCTTCTGTCATTTCACTGCTGTAGCCTGCCTACGTATCTTTTTACTACTCTGACCTATTAAAGGGTGCCCTGCTATGTAAATTTTGCCATATTTGGGCCTGCATGGTCTTCTTCTTCTGCATGGTCCCCACACCTTCCAAGCTCTGAAAGAACTACATTATTATTCACCATTATTGTCAATTTTATTATTTGTCAATGTAGGCATTATTGTTGTTGTTATACGATAGTTGGAATAACAGAGGGAGTAATCCTGCCTGCTTCACTTATTTCCTAGTTCCCACCCTTGACACACAGTGCCACTGCTACTTCCTGTAATGGCACTGCAGGGAAGGAATTCGAGTTTCTCAACATTCCTTCCGCTGGCCATTAGAGGAGGTGTTCCAGGGGTGGGGAGGGGATGTTTTTGGGTGGGGGCAGGGCAATACTATCCATTAGGATGCCTAGGCTGAAGCCTAGAGGCTCCACAGGAACTAGGGCCTGTGACACTGTTATCTGTGCCCTAGCCCACCCTGATGCTGGAGCAAAAGGCCAGACAGGAGCAAAAGGCCAGACTCAAGGCCATGACCAATCTGCCCTGGCCACAGGGAGCCAAGCCATGGCAATGTGGAGCTCCTGCGAGTGCCTGGCCTGCAGCACCCAGGGGTGGTCACCACCTAAGCGGCTGGATGCCTGGCCTCGCTCCTGGGGGCAGGCGGAGTGGATGTCGCAGGGTTGAGCACTTTCAGTGGGCCGGGGCTGAGTAGTGCCTGCACACTCTGCCGACTGCCAAACCAGCTCCCAGAGGCAGGTGATGCTGCACCCCTTCTTCCTGCCCTGCCAGCTGGACATATGTAATGGGCTGCTTGCCAACTTGGGAGTTGGGGGAGGATGGGGGATGAACAGAAGGATGCATGCAAAGAGAGGAGCAGTCAGAAGGGAGAGTATCAAAGGCTAGGAGCATGCCCTCCTTTTCTTAAAGAGTTTTAGAGGGGGCCCAAAATACCTGAAAGCCTAGGGGCCCGGCTGTGGGTTAGTACGACCCTGGGTGGGGGGGGGGAGAATCGGCCCAGGAGGGGGCAGGATCGGCCACTGCTCAGCAGGCCACATCCTAACCCCTGGCCTTGGCCCTACCACAGGATGCTTAGGTTTGCACCAGCAATTTCTCTAGCACAGATCCGAACAGCCCTGGAGGGGAGGCTGGAGCTCGACATGGGGTAAGAAGCCTAATCATTGCTGAACTGCAGGAGTCTGCCTACACTGGTTTCTGTTGTTAAACGATCGGTCAATGGCAACATTACATTTTTGGAAACGGATGGATAGCTACTGTATGTTTATTAGCAATAAATGATTACTGTGCCTGAAGGCATTTTAATTGTTGTTTTAGTTGCTGGCAAATAGAGCAGTTTCACACGCTATCACAATGAGCATCTTGATGACATCCTGTTCAGGAAACATGTAAACACAGCAGAGGATGTGTTGAGAATAATGAAGTTTTACTTGGCTTTAATAAACCTCTGTTGGACTCATGCAAGGTGTATGTATTGTTTACATACAGTTCGTCCATTACTTTCCTGGAGCCAGCACTTTAAAGCAAGGCAGTCACAGAATTGTGAAGAAAACATTAGTGGGGAGGGGAGGGTTAAGTTCTAATTTTTACTTTTAATGACATTGGGTTAAATTATCCACAGGTATGAGTGTTGGTCTAGATAACACAGTTAGGCCAGTAGGGGAGTCGACTTGAGTTCAACATTGAGGGTGCCTGTAGCCACACTCCCTGACACAGCCATGCCCATACAGCAGTAAAATGAAACCTGCAAATCTCTCCCTTGCCCTCTGTTGCTCCTGCCATCTCTCGCTAACCCTCCGTTGCTCCTGCCATCTATTGCTGGCTCTCCATTGCTCCCGCTGTCTCTCCCTCACTCTAGTTCCCGCCATCTCTCCCTTGCGCTCCCACCTTCTCTCCCTCGCCCTCCATTGCTCCCACCATCTCTCGCTCACCCACCGTCGCTCCCGCCATCTCTCGCTCGCCTTCTGTTGCTCCCACCATCTCTCACAAAGAAAACCAGAAAGCCGCAGGCCATCCCCCCAGCCCCCTCCTAGCCACGGCACAAAAGCAGGACTGCTTTTTCAGTGCTGCTGGCCAGCTGGCTGCGAAGTTAACAGTCTTGTCTGTGTTCTCCCAACTCAATCATTCATCCAATCAGCATGCGACAGGCGGGACCTACAAGAAATAAAAACCAATCCAAGGCCCATATTAGCCTTGTGCCCAATGAAAAGGAGCATTGGAACGCATGCCTTCCAGCACTGCGACAAACTGGAGAGGCCAAATGGAATTTGGGTAGGTTTACCGCACAACCAGGCTGAGTGTTGCACAGGCATGGGGGTGTTCTGCTCTGTGGGGGGCGACTGGGGGGTTGAGCCCCCAAATTATTGTGGATGCCCTCTGCCCTCTGGCACCCACAAAATCGGCGCCTATGTAGGCCAGCAATGTTTGGCTGGCACAAGGGACACCAAGTATGTTTGAACCACTCTTGGAGTCAGAGAGCTCAGAACACAGATGTGTGCCATCTTCCCTGACTCTGAGAGTGGTCCAAATGTGCTTTACGGTGGCCCTTGTGCCAGGCAAACTTTGCTGGCTTAACAGTGCCCACCTAACTCCAGGTCAGGATTGTGCCCTCAATACACTAGGATTTCAAGGAAGCAGAAGTTATGCATAATATAACTTTTTCACTGGATCTAACAGCCCAGTCCTATCTATCTCCCTGTATCCCCCCTCCCCACTGATGCAGTGGCACCACCAGAGTATGTGCTGCTGCATCCTGCAGGACGGTCAGTGCAGGAACTCTCCACTGGAAGGGAACATTTGTTCCGAAGTCTGGGGGGGGGGCAAACTCTGCAGCTGCAATAACTCTATTCGGATCTATGCCAACTATCTTGCTGACGCAAATCCAAGTTGACCCGGGAAGGCAGGTCAAGGCCAGGAATGGAGATAAGGTATCAGTGGCCCTGCTGTCATCACTACTGCCCCTTCCTGGCTTCAACGCACACCCCCTCCCTGTCCCACCCAACCCTCACATGCCTCCATGCCGACTGACCGATGCTGGGTGTCTAAAGAGGCAACTGGTGCACAGTTGTTTACAGTGTGTGGCGGCAATGGAATGGTGGGTCACCTGTTGTGTCTTCTATAAAGTGCGCTGCGCTGCCAAAGGAGTAGCAGGCCCATAGAAAGTGATCCTGGTCACACTTATCTGTGGGTAAGCAACATTAACTGTAGTGGGACTTACTTCTGAATAGACATGCGTAGGATGGGCTCTCAACGTTTCAAGGTTCAGTTGATAGCAAATAAATGTGAAATATTCCTTCCCTTTTAAAAATTGCTCTGAATTTGCAGCACAGCCTACCAGGACCAAAAAGCCAGACAGGGGCCCTTTCTCATACGGATGGGAAGTGAGAAGGATAGTCTGTGTCCTGTTCCGATTCCCTTGCATCCCAATTAGAGAAGCTCTTCAACCACAGAAGAGGAAGTAAGTTGCGGCAGAAAGTGATGATAAAACTCAATTGGCTTTATTCAGTGGGAAAAAGAGAGCCCTCCTGTTCTGCTTTCAAAATATATGGGTTTAATTCTGAAAATCCTCTTTTACAAAGGATATGAAACCTGAGTTGTTTTTACATAGAGAGAATGGTATTTGTCATGCATTGAGTCCTCATTTTCTATTGCACACGCGTAATTCTTGCAATGAATCTTGCCCTGTACTAATATTTGGTGCTAGTTAGATGTGTCACTGACAACTGCAAAAATATGTAGAATTTGAGCTGATGGTTACAATTTTAATAAAACTCAATCCTACTATGATGGGCAAGTGAACTCTGCTCTGGTTCACTGTATATTTTTGGCATGTACACATCAGCAAACATGATCCTTAAACATGTTGTGCCAAACCATCTCCTTTGTACTCACCAAATCCCTTGACATCGCACGCCGTGATGTATGCATAAGAATGATGTGGCATTTGCCGTGCCTTAAGACTCCAACGTCAATTATGTCATACACCTGTGAGTGAAAGCATATGCTCAAAAGCAACCAGGTCCTGGATCAAATAGATGTGAGACCCTCCAAACATTTTAGAAGTCTGGACTTGGGTTCAAGGCAGGATGCTGCTAGGAGGTTTGATTGTGAAGCAGACAGATACGGGGTAAAGGGGTAGCGGACACAGTCGAGGCAGATCAAGTAGGTAAAAAGCAGAGGGCCAGAGGCAAAAACCACCGTCATGATCAAGGCAAGTGATCTAGTCCTGGCAAGGCCAGAATGTGCTGTTGCTTAACTGAGCAATATTATTCAGATGGAAAACCAAGCCTACTCAGGTCGTCTGGGAGAAAGAGCGGCAGTACTAGTTTTGGCCATTTTGTGGGTGGCGCTGCACTGCAGCAAAGGCAGGCTGAATAACTTCCTTTGTTTGGAAGCTGCTGTGCTTGTCTAGCCAGTGAGGTGCCGAAGCTCTGCCTGCTGCCTGAGTCCTTGGTTTAAGACCCACAGTGCCTGACAGGACCATGGAAATGTGTGAAACGCAATGCATTTGAACTGGCAAACAGATTTTCTGTGGAAACCTATTGGTAAGTGCCCTGAGAGTGGAATTGCCCACAGAGTTGCATCTGTGGCACCAGGTTGCTGGGAGCCCTGGTTAAAAAGACCTGTATTGGACCTCTCATGCCAACCTCTGGCCACCACCTGATAGACATTGGGCTCTGCTACTGGCACCGAGAGTTCGATCCAGTCTTAGGATGGATGTGGACCGTCAGCTAGCACCCAGCTTGCAGATCACTGACGCTTCTCCTGGGCAGAATCTACATAAAGCTAGTTCATGCGTAGGATTCAGGAGATTTTCACAGGCTTGCTATATTGCCCTTGGCAAATCACAAACAGTAGAACAGTGAAACTTTCATTGGGGCCAAAATCCCTCCCATGAAAACCTTCCTATATAGAGCCAGCAACGGGTGATACTGATGTCTCCCATGCTGATCCACCTAAGATGGCACCTTAAGGGAAGGGGCCATAGCTCAGATGTAGAACTCCTTCTTTGCACATGAAAAGTCCCAGGTAGGGTTGGTCTTAGGGTATTGTGCCCCTGCACTGCAGCAGTGGGCAGATCGCCCATTGCTGCAACTTGCAACCGGAAGCCTGGGAGGATGCAGTGGTGTTGCTATTGTGGGCTCACCTGTCCTCCCCTGGGATTGTTTGGCCTGAAATTGACCTCCCAGAAGTGATTGGCAGTGACATCATCATTTGCCACAGCTGCCTTAGGGAGGGATGGGGGCCCCACACAAGCACCCTGCATTGGGTGTACTGGTCCTGGGACCGGCCTGGTCCCAGGTTCATGTCTAGGTATGCCGATGGCAGTGTTTCTCAAACTGTGGGTCAGGACACACTTGCTGGGTCCTGACCTGATGTCAGGAGGATCATGGAAAGCTGGGAGCATCCACCTCTTGCTATATTCCTTTTGTGGGGGTTAACAGTTTTAATTTTCAAGTGAGGATGTTTTAGATTTTGTTTTTAGTTCAATGGTTTTACATAATATTTTGTCCTGATCATGCTTTCTGTCAGGGATGTTTCTGTCAGGGATGTGCAACTGCTGCAGTCCACGAATGCCAGTTTGCACTCCAGGAACGTCATTTGATTATGTCATAATGACAGCACTTCTGTCATAGGGCAAGATATGATGTGAAAGCAGTGAAATAAGAACAATTTAAAAAAAAAAAAAACCTCACTTGAAAATTCAGGCTGTTAACTCTCACAAATGGAATATAGCAAGGTTAGCAGTTTTCAAGATGGCTGCTCTCAGCTTTCCGCGACCCACCTGAGCAGATGTCACGACCCACCAAGTGGGTCCTGACCCACAGTTTGAATAACACTGCTGTAGTGAAACCTAGTAGTTATTATTTACAACTATTGTTCTAAAGACAAAGTGAGGCTAAGTTCTTCCCTCATTTCAAAACTGCAGCGTCCTTAATTTTCTGTTTTAAGTTGATTAAAACGTAGTATTATCACACCTCTATGGCAAGACAGAGGTAAGAGCAGCAGAAGCATTAGCAACAGTACAATAGAAGCCCGTGTGAATTAATTCTCTGATAGTGAGAAAAAATAATTCAGTCTTTCGGGGTGGTGAGAATGCATTCTGCCTTTTTGTGTGTGTTAAACATTACCCTTTGAAACAAGATGTGACACCCAAACATAACCTTGTTGGAGAAGCACATCTTGGTTTCCATAAATGTAATACAATTAACTCAAGACCACACAACTTGTGAGGCCCCCGGCTGGATGCAGCCCTACATTGTGGTCTGGCAACTGACGGACAAGAACTCTATTTTGCTTTCCCAGACAGGCAGCAAAACCAGGAAGTGCGTCTCTAACCTCCCTGAAACTCCTGTCCTAGGTTTAAAAAAAATAATAAAAAATATTTAGTATGTGTAATATTCTGTATGCCAGAGTTCTAAATGTGTGCCTATATTTTACAGCAGTTGTTCCCAAGCATCTTCCGGAACATTCCCAAGATGTTCCGACTGGCATCTCCCTTGACCTACAGAGTCATTGGCTGAGGCTCCCCTAAGGGCCACAATCCTATACATTGGATAGGGCAGCTGGATGTCATGAGGATTCCGCAGCAGCTCCCCCAGCTCATTTCCAAAGCTACCTGGGGAGCCACGACTAACACTTTGGGACTAACAGTTTGACTTACAGTACAGCGAAAGAAGAAAGACAGAAGATTGTGAATTGTGACAAAGAAGCCATTATTTTGGCCTCTATATGCATTACGCTGAATGTTTGTCTAGGGCTCTAGGCAGAAATTCTGAAATTCATCTGAGATTCATTCAGTCTCACGAATTTAACAGGTAACCAATCTTCAACTGCTTTGAGAGGAGAACTGGAATTGCAAATTTGCAACTGCAGAGAATTAAGTACTGACCTACAGAGTATGGCAAATTCAGGTCCGAATAGGACCGGATGCGATGGAGTGAGGAAAATCCAGTGAAGTCAGTGCAAGACAAGGCCTTTCAGACTCTAGATCTGGATTGTAGCTCACAGTTTCAAAGGTAGGAGTCAGATGAGGAGTCAGAATTTCCTGATTTTACCCAGGCGCAACCTAAGAAAAGATAGATGTACCTTCTATCAAATAGAAGTCACACAATAAGGTCTATTCCAGGGATGTGAAACACAGGCTGGTGGGTCAGATGCAGCTCCCAGAAACTCTTTATCTGGCTCTGGGGCTCTCAGCACCATCAGCTGCTCTCAGTTGTGACATCATTGCCGAATGGGCAGCCTGCATAATAATTGGGCTCAGGATTTGTGTATTTTCTGTCATTTGCAAGTAGTGAGTTCCTAAGTGAGAAAAAAGTCTTATTTCTGGTCATGACTTGCTTAATGACATCACTTGATGACATCACATCTGGCCTTCAGCAGGCATCATAAATGAGATTTGGCCCACTGTATGAAATGCGTTTGACGCCTATTCAGTTGCTAACAGATTCATACAGGGCAAAATTGACAGTTCCAAATGCAAAGGCTCCCCTAGCCTAGGCAATGTAACAAATACAGTAACATAATACCCAGTTGGGGCAGAATAGCCTTCAGAAAATAGGGCTTTTCTACAGAAGCGTGTTTCTCAAAGTGTGCTCCTAGGAGCCCTGGGGCACCCTGAGACCCCTGCAGGGGATCAATGGGCATCCCATAAGTGGCAGCCACCTGCCTGGTTTGCTCATCCATTCCTCCCGCCTCCCCTTTTCATGGCTCTTCTTCCTCATTCCCCTCCTGATCTAGCTGTCGGCCAATATTGAGAGGTGGGCCTGGTGCTGCACCACTCTGCTCATGCGCCAGCGCTCCGGGGGTCCAGAGTCTCTGCACTTATGCTGGCAGGGCTCCCTGAGACTTCTTTTAGGAGCATAAAGGGCTCCAGGGACTGAAATGTTTGAGAACTGTTGCTACAGAACTTTTTAAAAAGGCATGCCCCAATAATTTTTTATCCACTGGAATCTTGTAAGGCCAAGCTAAAGTAGCACAATATTAAACCCAACAGGTTTGGGCAAATGATTTAACATGACTGCACAAAGATCACCACAGTGCTGTGCAAACCACTTTTCTTTAAACCTGACTAGATGGTTGTGGGGAGCATGTAAAAATTGACAGACTATCCCAGGGCAGTATTATCAGTTAGGATAATACTAGGCTGACTGGGCTGAAGCCATGGGTCCCACAAGGACTAGGGCTTGACAATTTGGCACTGTTACTTGAGCCCTAACCCACCCTGATGTTGGAGCACATGGCCCGAACTGGGCCCTGTCGCTCATGGCAGCCAGCAATGAGCAGTCATCCCTGGCCAAGCCACAGCAATGTGGAGCTCCCACGAGGGCCTGGCCCGCAGCACTCAGGGATGGTCAGCAAGTCAGGACCAAGCAGTGCCTAGGCAGCTGGATGCTTAGCCTCGCCTCTGTGACCAGCCAGAGTGGACGTCGCAGAGCCAAGTGCATTCAATGCACTGGGGTCGAGTGGCGCCTGCACACTTAGCCACCTTCCAGAGGCAGGTGGTGCAAAACCGACACACTGGTCGGCCTTCCTCCCTCGTCAGCCAGGGCTCCTTGCAATGCCAGCTACAGCACAAGCTGCCCACCGGCTTGGGAGTCGGGGAGGAGTAGAGGAATGCATGTGAGCAGAGGAGCAGTAACAAGGGACAGGAGCTAGGGGCATGCCTTCCTGAAGACTTCCAGAAGGGCCCCCAAATACCTAAAAGCCTAGTTACCTGGCCATGAGTTAATACAGGTTTATTCTATATTTTTTGTTTTTTATTGTAAGCCACCTTGGGCGCCCTAATATGGGGCAGAAAAGCACGGTATAAATTCATTAAATAAATAAATATGTCCCTGGAGAGCAAGATGAGATGAAGCAGCTTTGTGCTCCTTAAATATTCCTACAAATGAAAGTGGAAAAGCATCCAGTTTACAAAGTGTGTGGGTGTCAGTGGGAATAAAAGGTTGTTCTCAAAATGATACTGGAATGAAGTGGGAGAAGAGTAATGTCAACCATCGTCAACACTATCACAGGATATCCAGTGAATGTCCTTGACGTTCTCATAAGGACATGGCACTGGCAAGCCACTGTATTGCACTAAACTGTACGAGGGAGGAACTATATAAGGCAGGAAGTGAGGACTGATGGTTGTGCTGCTGATATTGTCTGAAGCTAAGCAGGAGAATCTGTGGTCTATTTTTGGATGGGAGACAGAATGCCTGGCTGTGACAAGCTGCAGAACCTGTTGTGGCAGAACAGAGTCACTGTAGAGCTGATTAGCCAGTACAGGAACGTTGTGAGAAGGCCAGCCGGCAAAAGAACAAAGTTAGGATAATAACTTTGTCAAAGGACAAAGAACTTTGAGGAAATATCCAGGCTTGATTTATAATTGCTGGCTGAAGCTTGATGGGCTGCAGCCAGAAGAGAGAACCACAATGTGAAGGCTACATCTGGGACTGAGAATTCAGTGAATCCCAGAATATTGTATAATTGCAAAAAGAAAGAAAGAAAGAAAGAAAGAAAGAAAGAAAGAAAGAAAGAAA
>JAJKFI010000136.1:2045467-2057545 GCA_029204185.1 Lerista edwardsae | reverse complement strand
AAGAAAGAAAGAAAGAAAGAAAGAAAGAAAGAAAGAAAGAAAGAAAGCATTAAAAAATGGTGGTTTAGACCAGTGGTGTAGCTACCTATGGGGCGGGTTACTAACAGTTAGGCCAGCAAAATTTGGCTGGCACAAGGGCCACCGTAAAGTATGTTTGGATCACTCTTGGAGTGAGATGTCAGCACACAGTTGCGCGCCATCCTCCCTGACTCAGAGAGTCCAAATGTGCTTTAAGGTGATCCTTGTGCCAGTCAAACTTTGCTGGCCTAACTGCCAGCCTAACTCCTAACCTGGATTGTGCCCTGGGTGGGAAGTTTGGATGGTGTTGGTCACTGGCTTAGATGACTTTTAAGGTGGATTCTAAATATGGTGGACTATAGCCTATCAGTGGTTATTAACCATGTTGGCTACATTGAACCTCCAGATGCAGGGGCAGTATGTCATTGAGTACTATGTGCAGAGGAGCAATAGCAGGGGAGGATTCAGACGTTCATCCATTGCTTGTGGGGGAATATTCACTGCATTTATTTTCTGGCCATTATTATTATTCATTTCCTGTCATGACTATTACTATCTCGGCCTCACCTTCTGTGCAGTGTTGTTGTGATGACCAAAGAAGTGCACACCACCATTTGCTCCTAGGAGGAAGCTCCTTGGAGGTATAAAATATCAATGAATTAATACATAAATAATTGTGTTGTGGGGGTGGTAAAAAAATTAAGTAGCCCCGGTTGCAAAATGGCCTAGCTATGCCACTGATTTAGACTACCCTGCCCATGTAAGCCACCTTGAGCATTTGCTTTGGCATGGGAAAGGTGGGGTATAAATCCTTCAAATTAAATAAAAAATATTTTCCCATATACAAATATTTCAATTTTTACATTTTCCCATATATAAAACATCAAGGCTTGGATGCTTGGAAAATGCAGGACCTTGCAAATGAATCAGACTCTCAAGTGAAAGACATGTGGAAAGTGTGCAAGAAGTAAGAAAGATATGTGCATTAATTGTGTAAGTGAACTGATTATATAGGAAAGTGTTTTGTCAAGTGGAAGCTAGCTCCTGTGCTTTAAGCTAATTCTGTATAGATCCCATCAGGTCACTTGGGTTCCTAGTTATTTAAGGGCTGTTACCTGAGCTCTAATCCTCTGATCCAGTTCCTCTGATGAATTCAGAGTGATGAGAGTTACTAGTGTGGACCCCCACAAAGGGATGTGAAAATAAACTACTATAACCAATTCGACATTTAAACCTTTTGCGGTACATGTCTAAAAATGACTCATGACACCACAAGGAGGAACTCTTATGAGGAGTGTGGGGGTTGCAGGTGGATGTGTGAGACTCATTATTGACCAGTTCAAAATTAGGGAATTTTGGCATTCTTCACGAAACCCAAAAACACACTGAAGGCTTGCAGTGTCAGTGTGAAAGAAGAAGCATGCAGTTACCTACTCCCATAAAGAGACCATGAAATGATCTTCCAGCTATTAAACACATCCAACTCAATTAAAATCAGTTGGAACTGTTATGTCTACAGTGGAAGGAGGATTGCACCTAAAGTCTCTTGCCACTTATTAGGCAGAAAAGCTCTCAAACACCCTGCAGTTATTCTACCACCCTTCCAGGCAGGGCTAAAATAATATCCCCCTAGTTATTTACTCCCTTTCATGGATCACTGCCTTGCATTGGTGAAGGGGCTTGAGTAGCTCAATGTGAGCTATGCCATGTAGGGTTACCCAAGATGGACAGGTCATAGTAGAGAGTTCTGACTAAACGTGGTCCGCTGGAGAAGGAAATGGCTACCCACTCCAGTACTCTTGCCAAGAAAACCCCATGGATTGTAGTACAAAAGATGAGCCCCTCAGGTTGGAAGGTGTCCATTATGCTACTGGGGAAGAGCAGAACACGAGTACTAGTAGCTCCAGAAACAGTGAAGTAGCTGGGCCAAAACCGGAAGGAAGCTCAGCTGTGGATGTGTCTGGAAGTGAAAGGAAAGTGCGATGCTGCAAAGAACAATACTGCATAGGAACCTGGAACGTCAGATCTATGAATCAAGGTAAGCTAGATGTGGTCAAACGTGAGATGTCAAGGCTGAACATCGACATCATGGGAGTTAGTGAACTAAAATGGACAGGAATGGGAGAATTTAATTCAGATGACCATTATATCTGCTACTGTGGGCAGGAATCCCTTAGAAGAAATGGAGTAGCCTTCATAGTGAACAAGAGAGTGAGAACAGCAATACTGGGGTATAACCTCAAAAATGATAGAATGATTTCCATTAGGATCCAAGGCAAACCTTTCAACATCACAGTAATCCAAGTCTACGCCCCAACCATTGGTGCTGAAGAGGAAGAAGTTGACCGTTTCTATGAAGACCTAGAACAGCTTCTAGAATTAACACCCAAAAAAGATGTCCTTCTCATCATAGGGGATTGGAATGCTAAAGTAGGCAGTCAAGAGGTAATAGGAATAACAGGCAAGTTTGGTCTTGGAGTACAGAATGAAGCAGGGCAAAGACAGATAGAGTTTTGTCAGGAGAACACATTAGTCATCGCAAACACCCTTTTCCAGCAACACAAATGGTGACTGTACACATGGACTTCACCAGATGGTCTACATAGAAATCAGATTGATTACATTCTTTGCAGCCAAAGATGGAGAAGTTCTATACAGGCAGTAAAAACAAGATCTGGAGCTGACTGTGGCTCAGATCATGAGCTTCTTATTGCCAAATTCAGGCTTAAACTGAAAAACGTAGGGAAAACCACTAGGCCCTCCATGTATGAGGGCCTAAATCAGATCCCATACGAATATACAGTGGAGGTGACAAATTTAGGGGCTTAGATTTGGTAGACAGAGTGCCTGAAGAACTTTGGATGGAGGTCTATAACATTGTACAGGAAGCAGCAACTAGAACCATCTCAAAGAGAAAGAAATGCAAGAAGGCAAAGTGGCTATCTGACGAGGCTTTACAAATAGCTGAGGAAAGGAGAGAAGCCAAAAAGCAAGGGAGAAAGGGAAAGATATACCCAACTGAATGCAGATTTCCAGAGAAGAGCAAGGCTTTCCTAAATGAGCAATGCAAAGAAATAGAGGAAAACAACAGAATGGGAAAGACTAGAGATCTTTTCAAGAAAATTGGAGATGTCAAAGGACAATTTCATGCTAAGGTAGGCACAATAAAGGACAAGAATGGCAAGGACCTAACAGTAGCAGATGCGATTAAGAAGAGGTGGCAAGAATACACAGAGGAACTATATAAGGCTGATCTAAATGTTCCAGATAACCACCATGGTGCGGTCACTGAGCTCAAACCTGACATCCTGGAGTGTGAAGTCAAGTGGGCTTTAGAAAGCATCACTAACAACAAAGATAGTGGAGGTGACAGCATTCCAGCTGAGTTACTCAAAATCTTAAAAGATGATGCTGTCAAAGTGCTGCACTCCATATGCTAGCAAATTTGGAAAACCCAACAGTGACCACAAGACTGGAAAAGATCAGTTTACATTCCAATCCCAAAGAAGGGCAATGCCAAAGATTGTTTAAACTACCACACCATTGCACTCATCTCACATGCTTGCAAGGTGATGCTCAAAATCCTACAAGCTAGGCTTCAGCAATATGTGAATCGAGAACTACCAGATGTACAAGCTGGTATCCGAAGAGGCAGAGGAACTAGAGATCAAATTGCCAACATTCGCTGGATCATAGAGAAAGTAAGAGAGTTCCAGAAAAACATCTACCTCTGCTTCATTGACTATGCCAAAGCCTTTGATTGTGTGGATCACAACAAACTGTGGCAAGTTCATGAAGAGATGGGAGTACCAGACCACCTGATCTGTCTTCTGAGAAACCTGTATGCGGGCCAGGAAGCAAGTTAGAACTGGACATGGAACAATTGATTGGTTTCAAATTGGGAAAGGAGTACGATAAGGCTGTATACTGTCACCCTGCTTATTTAACTTATATGCAGAGTACATCATGAGAAAGGCAGGGCTGGATGACTCACAAGCTGGAATCAGGGTTGCTGGGAGAAATATCAACAACCTCAGATATGCAGACGATACCACTCTAGTGGCAGAAAGTGAGGAAGACCTAAAGAACTTTCTGATGAGGGTGAAAGGGGAAAGTGCAAAAATTGGCTTGAAGCTCAACATTAAAAAAAACTAAGATCATGGCCACCACTCCCATCACTTCCTGGCAAAGAGAAGGGGAAGAAATGGAAGCAGTGACAGACTTTATTTTCCTGGGCTCCAAGATCACCATAGATGGTGACTGCAGCCATGAAATTAAAAGACATTTACTTCTTGGGAGGAAAGCGATGGCGAACCTAGACAACTTAATAAAAAGCCAAGACATTACCCTGCCAACAAAGGTTCACATAGTCAAAGTTTTCCCAGTAGCAATGTATGGCTGTGAGAACTGGACCATAAGAAAGGCAGAGCGCCTAAGAACAGATGCTATTGAATTATGGTGTTGGAGAAGACTTCTGAGAGTCCCCTGGACTGCAAGGAGATCTAATCGGTCAATCCTACAGGAAGTCAAGCCTGATTGCTCCCTGGAAGGACAAATCCTGAAGCTGAAGCTCCAGTATTTTGGCCACCTCATGAGAAGAGAGGACTCTTTAGAAAAGACCCTCATGCTGGGAAAGATGGAAGGCAAAAGGAGAAGGGGGCGGCAGAGAATGAGATGGTTAGATAGTGTCACCGAAGCGATGAACATGAAATTGGGCAAACTCCGGAAGCTAGTTGAGGACAGGGAGGCCTGGCGTGCTGAGGTCCATGGGGTCGCGAAGAGTCGGATACGACTTAGCAACTGAACAACAAGAAGTTATTTACTAATACCCATCCCAGCTCTTACCATCTTAAGAAAAGGGCTTGTTCTTTGGCCAAAAGTACATAACATAAAAAAAAAACACTCAGAGATCACATGATGAAGAATCTTTCAGGGTGAAAGATCTACACTGACAACGATTGGCACATTTCTATAGGAAACAGAACTGCATATTAAGAATGCAAACCCACAGCAAAAGAATCTAAACCAGTGGTTCTCAAACTTTTTAGCACTGGGACCCATTTTTTTAGAATGGCAATCTGTCCAGGACCCACCAGAAATGGTGTTGTGGCCGGAAGTGCCGTCATTGTGATGCCAGAGCCTGCTGCTTTCCTGGGTTGGGTTCTTTCTCAGCCATTTTCCAATAGCAAAGTGAATCAGAAAGGAAAAGGCCTACTTAAAACTTTGACACAAGCAAATCAACATCACAGCCTTCCTCCTTTCCAGCATCCCATCTTCCCATATTTTCGATATGGCTGCTCTAGGTGCTTCGCGACCCACCTGAAATTGGTTTGTGACCCACTGGTGGGTCCCAACTCATAGTTTGGGAACCACTGGACTAAACTAAATATATTGCAGGGGCATAATTGTATCTCCCTGCCCGAATCCCCTGAATGGAAATACTGTATATATAACACTAATTGCAGAAAGTGCAGAATTCCAGACTGAAAGGAAATGGATTTTGTCTTTAATGCCAGAATGAATCCCCTGACAGAGCACCAACCAGCACTGACATAGGTCCAACAATACTTTCCACTTCAGAAGAGGATAGTGATCAATTAAAAGATCCAATTAATCTACAAAAGTGCAAAGGGGCAGATTCTGCAAGGTATTAAGTGCCCTCAGTGTCCTCCAGCAGGGTTTTTTTTTCCAGGATGTACACAACACATTTCAGGACTTAATCCAAGACTCAGATGGGGGCTATGACAGAAGGAAAAACTGAGGATCTCCTGGACCTTGATTAACAGAGAACATATGCAAATGAACATTAAAAGGGTACCCAGTATTCTTACTTGGCAAGAAGAGAGCCAGCCATCTGGACTGATGTGATTAACCAGGTGCATTCTAAGATAACTAAAAAGAGTCTTATGTTGTTGGAACTGCACAGGTATATGTGCATGAGAAAAGAGAAGATTTCTTTCAAGTATGTTATTTATAGTGAAAGTTGGGCAATATAATACCAATTCATTTGGGTAATGAGGTGTGCCAATTTCCATGCTTGGTCCAGTCAAGACACACAGCATGCATATGTCCTGTCACCAGAGAGTGTTTATTAATTACATTTAATTGTCATCATTTTTCTTAATGATGGTTAGCGCTCAGGCCCATTCACTTTGTGCCTGAGATAGTGATTAGGGAGAACAGAGCATGGTTCAATAAGCAGCTGGAACGAAGGCATTATGACCCACTGCAAGCACGCAGACAAACTGGCACTCATCAAGCCTGCTATCGCCAGTGGAAGGATCCAGGCCATGATGCTCCAGTGGCTGGGAAAAGAGAGCTTGCCCAATCTACCTCTTCTTCAGCAGCAAAGGGAAACCACAAATTGCAACCCAAAGTGCAGTGCTAACATCTCGGTGCTAGCACTGTTTTTTTGCTATTAACACAAATTATTACACAGAGCAGTGGTATTCAAACTTTTTAGACTGGGTTCCACTTTTTAGAATGGCATTTGTGTCAGGACACACTGGACGTGATGTCATTAACCTGGAAGTGATGTTGTGGCAGGAAGTGACATCATCAAGCAGGAAGTGCTGTCATTGGAACATTATAAAATAACACTCCTGAAATGTAAATTGGCATTCTTCAACTGCAACAATTGTACAACCATGAAACATCCCTGACAGAAAGCAAGATAAGGACAAAATATGATGTAAAAGCACTGACCTAAAACCAATTTTAAAAAAACAAAACAAAAAACACCTCACTTGGAAATTCAAACTGTTAACACACAAAAGGAATATGACAAGAGTAACGTCTGCAGTTTCCATGATGGCTGCTCCCAGCTTTGTATGACCCACTTGGCATCAGGTCACGACCCACCAAATAGGTCCTGACCCATAATTTGAATAACACTGACACAGAGAACCAATGTGAGTCATGGGGGTGGGAGGAAAGCCTCAAAGCAGGGCTTCCATCAACCAGATTAGACCATTAGACCCAGATTTGAGGGAGGAGATTGCTCAGCACTAACCATGATTTGCCACTGGATTCCCTTCCTTCAAGAGAAGCCTTTCCAAAAGAGCATGAAGGTGCAATCCTAACCCACTTTCCAGAACCATTGGATCCATAATGCAGCCCTGAGAGAAGGGAACAAACAATCCCTTATCTTGAGGAGGTCTCCGTGCCTACTACTCCACAGCAGGATGCAGCACCTGCCCCATTGGCTACAGCTATGTCAGTGCTGGAAAGTTAGTTAGGAATGTGTTCTGGAGTCTAGAGTCCAGGGAGTCTAGAGTCCCCCACCCTCAGCTTGCTCTAGGTGGGGGACTCTAGACTCCCTGGACTCTAGGGACTCTAGGACTCTAGACTCTAGGGAGTCCCTAGAGCAAGGGAGTCTTGCTCTTGTCCCTTTATTGCCTTGGAACTCTACAAACAAAGGCAATGTCAGATCATGACTGAATCCCCAAACCACCAAAGCACCCATCTGAGGCCTCTCTTCTTCAGTCAAGGGAAAGGTGTAACTAAAGTGGAGCCTGAGGGGCACCTGCCCCTCAGAAGGTGTGCAGGCAGCTTTGTGGAGAAGGAATGGGAGAAAAATGGGAGAAAGAATGGGGGACACAAATCTGCAGCAGTAAGCACTCCCTCCTTCAGTGAGAACCTGAAGTGATGTCACTGCCTTGGGCATTGAGCAGTGCCTTACACCTGGTGGAGGGAGGGGGAAGCAGACATGCATACGAACTAAATACACTTTCATTCAACTATAATGTGTTATTTACACATCCTTTTCAATGTCCCCATATCTGTTATCTATATATCGTATATCATACTAATATGAGTGATGAGAGATAAATATAAGATGTGAATGGTTTTCCATTTTTCCATCAGCTTTTATGAGATTTGCTTATTTTATGCATCCTTTGACCACTAGATTTTATGCATCCTTTGACCACTATTCTTTTGGAGGGCAATTATCAACATGTCCACGGCGGGTCTCTTCTATTTCAGTAGCCACACCCCAGCCCTTAAGTATCATTTCCTTCAACACTATCTATAACAATTATCTTGTTTAATGTGCCAACCACTAACGAGAAGTATTATCTCTGTATGCAGCATGGTTTTCAGGAAGTGGAACATTGGTTCTACATTTTTTTTGTTCCGCGTGGAGTCATTTCATCTAAAGTTCTTAGTTTAATACTGAACTAAATTTAGGGTAGTGAGACTCTCAGGCCGGTTCCTTGAACTCTGATTTGCATGAAAAACATTGAACGTAGGTTATCCAAATTTGCTAGTATTTTTCTCATTTACAGGCACTGATGGAGTCATGTTTTTGGGGGGGAAATGGTAAGGTGAAAAGGGATTGAATTTGGTAAGTTATTACCTTGAGATCAAAAGGAGGAACACTGTGTATCTGAAATGTCATTTATATGCAGGGTTCAGGTGATGAGATTTCAGTGCATTAATAACTATTGACCTGAGGAGACCAAAGCCTGTTTCTACATTGAGAAAAATCAGTCTTCTAATGCATACTGTTCTTCTCAACTGCTCATCATTTTTCAGCTGTCACTTATTATTCTATACAAAAAAAAACAACCATTTAATTTATTTTTTGTCTGTAACTAGGATAGGATATAAATATTATTATATATATTTAAAGCATTTGTACTCCACTTTCAGCTGACAGAGTTCCCAAAGCAGCTTACATAAAATCAAACAGGAAATCATTACAACAGAAAAGGTGTTGGTAGCAATATTCTTTTTAAAATTGCTTTTTGAAACAGAATCCCATGCATATTATTCATTTGTTTTATTGTGCTAATTTGAATATACAGTATACATTTATATTAAAGGTTCAGGGCCATTAACAGTATTTTTTTTAAATGTAAGAGTAACACTGTGTGTGTGTGTGTGTGTGTGTGTGTGTGTGTGTGTGTGTGTGTGTCAGTGACAAAGAGCTCTACATCATTACAGGCCAAATAAATAAATTTTATATCAGTCCCCTACAATAGCCAGGAAGAACTTGAGCAAACCTTTCACAGTCAGGCCATAGTGACTAGGGGCCCAATCCTATCCAATTTTCCAGAGCTGATGCAGCCACAATGCAGCCCCCAGGTAAGGGATAAAACGTTCCCTTGAGGGGCTTCCATGACTGCCCCCACCCCAGGATGCAGCCCATGCCCCATTGGCTCAGCAGCATCAGTGCTGCAAAGTTAGATAGGATTGGACCCCCCCCCCCCCATGCCTTTTTTCTATATCTTTTTTTTCCTTTACTCTTCATAAATCAATAACACCCTCAAGTACCATTCACATAGCCGGATACTATGCATGTAGTTGGAAGTACAGTCAGTCCTCTTATGTGCGAGCTCGCTATCTGTGAATTTGCTTATCTGCGACTGGCAGAATTGCTAGCTACCTCATTATCTGTGCCTTGTTATCCACTATGCAGAGACCTTCAGAAAGCTGCAGGGACCTTCAGGATGGCACCTGAGACCAGTGCAGACCCCTTTAAAATGGTTGGCGGAAACTGGGTGCAGATGCCATTCTGAAAATCCCTGCAGCCTCAGAAAGGTGTCTGCAGTATTCAGAGATCGTTTAGCACTCCTTGCCCCACTCTGCTGGCTTCCTGAGGGTCTCTGCTGGATTCTTCTGATGGCAAGAGGTACCCTTTGCACTTAACCCCGTTGATCCCATAGGATCAATGGTTCATAATCCACGAATTTGCTATATGTGAGAGTTTCCGGGAATGCAACCCTAGTGGATAATGAGGACTGACTATATGAGCTCAATAGAGCTTCTATGAATTCAATAGGGTTCACTTGCCGGGAAGTGCTTATAAAATTTCAGCCATAGACAATGACACATTCTGCTTTTCTCTTTCTTGAAGCGTAATCCTAACTTGGAGTCAGGCTGGCACAGTTAGGCCAGCAAAGTTTGGCTGGCACACCATAAAGTGCATTTGGACCACTCTTGGAGTCAGGGAGGATGGCACACGTCTGTGTACTGGCCTCTCTGACTCCCAGAGTGATCCAAGCATTCTTTATGATGACCCTTGTGCCAGCCAAACTCCAAGTTAGGACTGTGCTCTTGATCACATTCTCTCTCCTGATCACACATAATGCTTGAAGTATGAAAGAAGAGGCAAGTGCATCTTTCATTAAATCTGCAAGAACATCTCCCTTCACTTCCGGCTCAAACGTTTAGCAATACTATACCTCTGCTTATGGGCTCCACGTCTAACATCATGGGTATAGTAGCCAAGCAGCAGCAGATAGAGATAACTTTGCATAATTGTTACTGACCAAAGAAAAAGACTCATCTCTCTTCCTGTCCTAGCCATACAGAGAGACTGGGGAAAAAAATTGTACCACCACCCCCGCAATATATGTAGCTAACACTTTGCTTATGGATGAACTGAGGATTGTAATGCACACTGGTGCTTACAAGTGATTACTTGCTCAAAACCAGGGCTAGCAATGACTCCCATTAATTAATCCAAAGTAAAAGGGCACAATCTTGCAGATATGGCAATGACCTCGGGGGCAATTCTAATCTAACATTCTCTCATGGAAAAGGTACAGCATTACTTGAGAAGAGGCAAGACCTGGACAGACAACAGAAATGGGGAGGACATGGGCAGAAGAAGTCACAGCTGTCATGTCTCTGGCTGCATGGGGGAAAATGAAATATGTGTCCCAATGGCAACGTGACAACCCAGCTTGTGAATGAATGCAGTCTCCATATAGGTTTTGATGCCTGAGTGGCTGAATCAAGCCATTATGACTTCTACTCAGAATTAAATCCCACTGAAATCAATAGGGGCGGCTTTTTGACTTAGAACGCAATCCTAACCTGGAGTTAGGCCGGCACAGTCAGGCCAGCAAAGTTTGGCCGGCACAAGGGGCAGTGTAAAGTATGTTTGGACCACTCTCCGCATCAGGGAGGATGGCGCATGTCTGGATGCTGGCCTCTCTGACTTTGAGAGGGGTCCAAACATACGGTTGCTGTGTCCCTTGTGCCGGCCAAACTTTGCTGGCCTAACTGTGCTGGCCTAACTCCAGGTTAGGATTGCGCTTTCAATACGGTTAGTAGCAGGGTATAAATTCATCTGAGGGGGGCTTTGTTTTTCTTCCTTTTCCCCCCTTTCTCTGGAATCCTACTGTATATAGCATTTTCATTTGAAAACAAAAGCAACACCCACCTAGGATTTCTGTCAGTGGGCTTTTCCCCCCTTTTCTTTTCACTAAGCAACATCCAGTTAATTAACAATGTTGAAACTGTTTGACTCACATTCCAATCAAGCCACAGACAGCTATTCCTCTTTGTTCGACTCCCTCACTGCAGCCTGAATGCCCAAGCCTTATCATAAGCAAATCAGTATTCAGGAAGCTGTCACATATATCACCAGACCAAAGTGTGGCACCCAGGGAGACTCCCCACGCTACCAGAAGCCTCCAGCACACTCCGAAAAAGAGCAGCTCCACATTTCAGGAAGTAACACATTACCGAATGATTCTCCCATTAAGATTTATGCCGAAAATAGAGGAGCCAGAACCTTGGGCATCTGCAGACTTTTCATCAGCTGATTAAGCATGACAGATGAAGGCAGCTTCTGACCTCTCTACGCCTGAGAAAATAAAAGAGAGGGAGAGAGGAATGGCCTCTCGTTCACCTTCTTATTCAATTGTACATTTCCTCAAATGAATAAAAATGCAGGTTTGCAGCTGAATAAGTGACCACGCAGTTAGCTGGAAGCCCTGGTAAGTCTTCAATCAAGGGGGGACATGATACTGTATGATTTCCCTGCCCTTTGCACCCTGGGTGGGCTATTGGTCTTAAGCAGAGAAACAGTGGCTGCCAATACTGCCTATCAATAACATTTGAGATTAACTGCTGGAACTATAGTGCTCCTTGGTCTTCTGTGTTTATGCACAGAAGGGACCCATTGGGTGCATCGCAAGCCAATTTCAAGTGGATCACGTAGCACCTAACACAGCCATAACTGAAAATATGGGAAGATGGGATACTGGAAAGAAGTGTGTGTGTGTGTGTGTGTGTGTGTGTGTGTGTGTGTGTGTGTGTGTG
>JAJKFI010000136.1:2033938-2045457 GCA_029204185.1 Lerista edwardsae | reverse complement strand
GTGTGTGTGTGTGTGTGTGTGTGTGTGTGTGTGTGTGTGTGTGTGTGGCTATTTTGGTTGTGTCAAGGTTGTAAATAGGCTTTTTTCTTTCTTTCTGATTCACTTTGCTATTGGAAAATGGCTGAGAAATAACCCAACCTATTGCTGCATTCTCAGGAAAGAAGCAGGCTCTGGTGTCACAATGACGGTGCTTCCTGCTAGATGATGTCACTTCTGGCCATCATATCACTTCTCATGGGTCACAGAGAGCCACTCTATCATGCTAAAAGGTGG
Organism: Lerista edwardsae; assembly: GCA_029204185.1. NCBI lineage: Eukaryota > Metazoa > Chordata > Lepidosauria > Squamata > Scincidae > Lerista > Lerista edwardsae. The sequence goes on along the minus strand of JAJKFI010000136.1, from coordinate 2,045,184 downwards.
GTCCAGGTTCTAAAAACTTTGAGAACTAAGTTTATTAAAGCAGTCTTACTAATTAGTAGAAAATGTACTGAAAATAAATGTATGTATGAGGCACTTTTTCAAGTGGTGCTCCTCTTATATTTAGCAGGGGGAGAGCAATTGTCCCTCTTCACCCCTGTGCAGTGTCTTTTCTAGCGGCTGTTACTGGTGGTGATCTGCATTTTTTAAGATTGTGAGCCCTTTGGGACAGGGAGCCATTTAATTTTATTATTACTATTTGCCTGTAAACCGCTTTGTGAACTTTGTGTTGAAAAGCGGTATATAAATATTATTGATTAATTGATTGATTGATTGATTGATCGATTGATGTGCATTATTTCCCAATTGTAAAAAATGTATTCCCCCCAAATCCTGAATAGGCTATGGGGGATGTGTCTAAGTAGCTGCTAATAATGACAGGAATATAATTCTTTCCCCCAAATGAATGCAAATCAAAATCAAATTTATTCAGATGGCTTAGAAAGCATGAATGATGCCCAAAAATCTTTGAGAGCATTGTTATGAAGAGCTTGAGGAAACATGCCACCAAAATAATACATAATGCCTTTGTTAGGTTTTAGGGGAGATAATCCATCAGAAGGATATTGCCCCTTTCCTTCCCAACCAACACACAGACATGAAAGAAAGTTGCCTAGAAAGGAAGTTCCCTAGTGGGTACTGCTAGTACCAGATGGCTAAGGAGCCTGGGCCAAAGTCCTGTACTGGACCTCTTCTGTTGCTTCCTATTCACTCCCAGAGTGCTCATTGGTGTCACTGGGAGCACAATCCTAACCTGGAGTTAGACCAGCACAGTCAGGCCAGTAAAGTTTGGCTGGCACAAGGGACACCGTAAAGGGCGTTTGGACCACTCTTGGAGTCAAGGAAGATGGTGCACATCTGTGTGCTGGCCTCTCTGACTCTGAGAGTGGTCCAAACATTCTTTACGGTGTTCCTTGTGCCGGCCAAACCTTGCTGGCCTATCTGTGCTGGCCTAGCTCTAGGTTAGGATTGCGCTCTGGTACCTGAGGGTTCAGGAGTTGACCCAGCCTGGTTAGGCCCCCTCATGGGCTTAGGCCTGGGGCCAGTGTCCTACTTGGCCAGTCTTTGACACCACCGTTTCTGGAGGACAAATTATTTGCATTGCACTAGACAACAAAGTAATGACTGAGTCAAGAGAAACTACCTGGTTCCTTCTGGTTCTTGGGGTGAAGGGCTTCCTGATTTCTACTGAGCAGTACCTGTGGTTGTCCCACAAGCTTGCATGAAGAGAGTTCATCCTGAATTTTGCAGTGAGATTCAGTACGCAATCCTAACTAACTTTCCAGTACTGACATAGCCGTGCCAGTGGGTCATGTGCTGCATCCTGCAGTTGGGGGGCAGGATGGCAGTTGGAGTCATGGAGGCCTCCTCAAGGTAAGTAAGTGTTTGCTCCATTACCTTGGAACTGCATTGCCCTTACCCCAGTGCTGGAAAGTTGGTTAGGATTGAGCCCTCAATAGAATGAAGTGAGCCAGCACACCTGCCTCTAGTGTTTGGGTTACGCTGACTTATTATGAATCCAGAGGAGATGGATTGTACATTGTGCATGTTTCGGATTAAACATTACAACTCATTACCAAGCCTAAGTTATAAATATTTGGCAGAATATCTTGATTATTTAAAAGACGTGACTGTCTTTTTTCATGTTTTAATTATTCTGGTTTTCCTCTTTTTTGACATTTCAGATTTTGCTCCCCATAGATTTGACCACTGCTGTGATGTTTGTAGGATGATCTGGTAACTCAGTGCACCAGCACCACATTTTTAGGTACAATAACCTGTCGGGGCGGCCCCCCCCCCCCGCCCCAAGACCTAGGGTTGAAAGTGATGTCATTAAGCAGGAAGTGAAGTCATTGTTTATAATAAATCACCCTTTTTGAAAGTTGAAAGAACTCCACATTCTTTTTAGAATGTTCTGAATGCTTTGGATCTAAGTGTTGTTTGAGTTTTTCAGCTCTGTGATTGATTCAGCACTGAGAACAACATTGAACAGAACGCACTGTGGCTTCTCTATGCCATTGCTGATGAAGGTGGTAAAGCCAATTTTTAGATAGTCTTCAGAGTATTTATGTGCCTCTTCCCCATGTGCTGAGACTCACCTAGGTGTGCATATGGAAAGTGTGACATGCTTGCTTGGAAAGAGACCTGGGGGAGACTTAGGGCACAATCCAATGCCCTGTCTTTGGATGACGCTAGCTGCTAGTGTTGGCCCAACGGTAGCAGCACTGGCGTGAGAGAACTGACTGGCACCCTCGTGTCAGCGCTGCTGCCGTTGGGTCGACGCCAACAACAGTGTCGGCTGAAGCCTTCACTGCACCACTCCTGCACTAGCCAACTTCAGCTGGCATAAGAGCAGCTTTGGGCGGAGGGAGGGTGTTTCTGGGAAGGGGGGTGAGCAGAGAGGTGAGCTGGCTGGCAGCCATTAGGGTGCATCCAAGCTCGCATCCCCAGGCTGCGCAGTGTCCCAGGCTGATTCGGAATCCCCAGGCTAATTTAGGCCGTGTGGCATACTCGGCTCTGTGCCTGCTTACCTACCCTGGGGTAAGGGCATGCACATGCCCTTGCCCCAGGGAGGCTCCTGCCCGCTCCCAAGCTGTGCTGAATACAGCGCAGGCCCACCAGTCTGCCTGTTTCAGCGCAGTTTAGGATTGCACCTTAATCACATGCATACGAACACTCCAAGACAAGCAAGTGGTAAGGCTAATTTCCCTCGCAGCCACAAGCATTCAGGAAGCGGTAGTTTAATGGGGAAGCCTCTTCCCTAGCCAAAATGAAGCCTCCAAAATGCTGGTGCCCAACGTTTTAAGATGGCTGTCCCAAGCTCTTTGCGATCCCTAAAAATCAGTTTGCAACCCCCTTGGGGTCTGTGGTAACTTCAGCCTTAAATTTGTGGTCGAGGTGCCTCTTGGGTTTTCCATGGGACATTTTACAACCTGTCTTTCTCAGCACTTTCTCTTGGGGGTTCATGGATCATGAGTTGTTGTTTTTTAACGTCTTGTATCTTTAAGCCTCACTAACAACAAAGCTAGTGGAGGTGACAGCATTCCAGCGGAATTACTCCAAATCTTAAAAGATGATGCTGTCCAAGTGCTGCTCTCCATATGCCAGCAAATTTGGAAAACCCAACAGTGGCCACAAGACTGGAAAAGATCAGTTTACATTCCAATCCCAAAGAAGGGCAATGCCAAAGATTGCTCGAATTACCGCACCATTGCACTCATTTCACATGCTAGCAAGGTCATGCTCAAAATCCTACAAGCTCGGCTTCAGCAGTATGTGAATCGAGAACTACCAGATGTACAAGCTGGTTTCCGAAGAGGCAGAGGAACTAGAGATCAAATTGCCAACCTTCGCTGGATCATGGAGAAAGCAAGAGAGTTCCAGAAAAACATCTACCTCTGCTTCATTGATTATGCTAAAGCCTTTGATTGTGTGGATCACAACAAACTGTGGCAAGTTCTTGAAGAGATGGGAGTTCCAGACCACCTGATCTGCCTTCTGAGAAACCTTTATGCGGGTCAGGAAGCAACAGTTAGAACTGGACATGGAACAACCAACTGGTTTAAAATTGGGAAAGGAGTACGACAAGGCTGTATATTGTCACCCTGCTTATTTAACTTATACGCAGAGTACATCATGAGGAAGGCAGGGCTGGATGACTCACAAGCTGGAATCAAGATTGCTGGGAGAAACATCAACAACCTCAGATATGCAGACGATACCACTCTACTGGCAGAAAGTGAGGAAGACCTAAAGAACCTTTTGATGAGGGTGAAAGAGGAAAGTGCCAAAATTGGTTTGAAGCTCAACATTAAAAAGACTAAGATCATGGCAACCACTCCCATCACTTCCTGGCAAATAGAAGGGGAAGAAATGGAAGCAGTGACAGACTTTATTTTCCTGGGCTCCAAGATCACCGCAGATGGTGACTGCAGCCATGAAATTAAAAGACGTTTACTTCTTGGGAAGAAAGCTATGGTGAACCTAGATAGCTTAATCAAAAGCCGAGACATCACCCTGCCAACAAAGGTTCGCATAGTCAAAGCGATGGTTTTCCCAGTAGCCATGTATGGCTGTGAGAGCTGGACCATAAGAAAGGCAGAGCGTCGAAGAATCGATGCTTTTGAATTATGGTGTTGGAGAAGACTCTTGAGAGTCCCCTGGACTGCAAAGAGATCCAATCGGTCAATTCTCCAGGAAGTCAAGCCTGATTGCTCCCTGGAAGGACAAATGCTGAAGCTGAAGCTCCAATACTTTGGCCACCTGATGAGAAGAGAGGACTCTTTAGAAAAGACCCTCATGCTGGGAAAGATTGAAGGCAAAAGGAGAAGGGGGCGACAGAGGATGAGATGGTTAGATAGTGTCACCGAAGCAATGAATATGAAATTGGGCGAACTCAGGAAGCTAGTGGAGGACAGGGAGGCCTGGCGTGCTGTGGTCCATGGGGTCGCGAAGAGTCGGACACGACTTAGCGACTGAACAACAACAACAATCTTTAACAGGAAAAAGCTTTCTAGGAGCTATACTGGCAGAAAAATTCATCATTAAGGACTCACTACAATCTGTCTCTGCTATGGCATTCCAAACGCACAAGCCATTGTGCCAGAGTCATTGTAATTCCTGAATGTTGAGCAGAGCCGATGGCCTTTCAGCTGAACCTAGTCTTCATGTTAAAGACCGGGCATTATTGATCAATCCATTCTGTAAGAAATCTAGCAGCAACTTGCATCTCTACATTGAGCTACTGTTCTTTAGCATGATCCACTTGCTGGCTGCTGTCATTTATCTCTTCCTTTTACCTTGTCACCTACTTAATTCCACTGGAGGCATTTCTTACAACTAGTCTAATAATCTCTGCTAACAATGCAGAACTTTATTAGCATAATAAGCATTTCCCATCTGCACAAATGAGACTCCTTCTCATCAGGCTGGAAAACTAAGCACTGTACATAAAAATAGCAGGAAAACAGAAGCCAGCATCACCATCACAAGCAAATGTCTGGGGTGAGTGCAGAGGTTGAACCTACTCTTTTCACAACTAAGTGGCAGGAAATTAAGGCCTAGTCCTTAACAGTTACAAAAGTTTTAACTACTTGTAAAGAATGTCAGAATAAGCGTGTTAAAATAGGTGATGTAATGTCACACCACTCATTAGGTTCAACCTCTACTGGTGCAAGTCTGCTAGATTACAATTTTAAGGGCTACTTCTTTGATTTCCTATAGAAAGACAAGGCTCTGTACAGGAAACAATGTATCCTGTGTCACTACAGTACTGCCACTGTGGTCAGCAGGACATTAACTTATAATGAATTTTGTGAAGGGCTATAGCTCAGTACTACTGGTAGAGCATTTGCTTTGCCCTTAGAAGACCCAAGTTCAATTCCCAGATTGTATCTTGGGTTTGGTGAGGGGGTGGCAAAAGCCCTGGTCAATGGCATCACTAAGGTTTCCGCCACCTGGTGCGAGAGCTCATTGCATGGTGATGTGCCCATGATGGACCTCCTCCCATACCAGACTATACAGAATAAAATACAGTATCGTAGGAACAGCCAAAATGCAGTGGCACTACTAGGTTGGTGTAACCCCCATTAACTTTATATATTTATAGAACAGTATAGGTCACCCAACAAATCAGCAGCCAACAAAAAAAACAGTGGCCCACTTGATGATACTCCCACAACTGAATAGGACTTTTAGTATTAGCTCTGATACATGGAAATGAGAGCTGACTCATACTACACTGATTGGTTCCCTGCTGAGTCATAATGATACCTCATTGTCTCTTGGAACAATCAAGTGCCAAAAAAGCATCCCTGATCAACCATGTGTACTTGTATGTGTGTCAAACTTTTGTTCTAATTACCTGCATTCCTTTTCTCTTCTTTCATTGTCCCTCGTTTGCATAGTAGCTTAAGCACACAAGGACACTGTTCCTTTCTATTCATTATTGTGCAGAGTTGGGTCATTGTCTGGTGCAATAAATAATTATCTCCATAATAATTTTTGTCACACCCTCAAATAACTACACACCCACTCTAAAATTTACACGGAAACTTAATTAGGTTGCCAAACTTTTGCAGAACCCATATTTTATGTACTTCTAAAAAAAAGATTTAATTATTATAATTAACTGATCATAGATATCATTTAATTAATTAAGCTATTCGTAATGCAGTTGGTTAGATGTGGGTGCTCTGCTTAGCTCAGTTTCAATTAGCACAAAATTTTAGTTCTATGGTGTTCCCAAAGTACACCTGAAAAATATATGGGATTTTTGTTGCAGAACTCAGCCAACCAAACTGTTCAGAATCCTTAATTTAAATTGCAAAATTGGTAATCAGAACCCAAGAATACACCATTGTTTTGGAGCTTCATGTTTACCATCTGTAGTTTTTTCCTAATATAAAACCACAATCAGACAACACGGAGAAAATGAACCACCTCCATTTATAGCCTAAGTTTAAAACTCTGAAAAAGCTCCAAAATGTAAGAGTATACAACAATATCATCCAACCTTACATGGTGATGTTGAAGCAACTGTATATTCTGTTCCCGACAAGTTTACTTCTGTACTAAGTACTGTATTATCAAAGAGAACAACTGACATGCAGCACCAGATGACCATATGTTTCAGCCCAGCTTTATAATTCAGAAGGATGCACTGAATATAGAAGTTTGAGAAACGTTTTACAGACAAAAAAGGGGGGCACTGATATTGATGTCCATCAATGACATTAATATCAAGGTGGATTGGAGCTCTACTACCCTATAAAAGCAAGACCTCAAGAAATAAAATATATACTGTAGTATTCTTTCCCCCGGAAAAAAAAAATGTCAGGGAAACTGTCATTCTTCATCCTTCCATTAAATTTTCGTTTAGCAGCACTGTTGGAAAATGTTAAAACATAATTTGTTAATATAAAGGAGGATATAAGAGATGAAGAAAACAGGCTTTGTTCACAGTGAAGGTAGTCTATTACCATAAACTAGATCATTCAATAAATGATCTACAATGGAAGATTTCAAATAATCAGGCAGCCAATTCTTACGCCCACCTGGGGGGCGGGGGCTGATGCAGCAAGGTTTGCACGGCATCCTATGCATGGATTGCACCTTGCTGGAAGTCTCCTAAGGGTAAGGAGACATTTGTCCCTTTACCCCAGGGCAATGGGGCAGTATAGGCAATGGGGAAACTTGGACCTAGTACAAGCTCTGTAGCTGGGACAAGTCCACATTACCTTGTGTCAGTGGATCAGGCCCAGGAAGGAGGATTGCAATGGTGGTCCTACTTATATTCTCAAAGGGGGCAAATCCTCCCAGGCTCTGCACCAGTAGAGGGGAGAGGGGTGGGGCAGAGGTGGGTGGGGCTGTGGTCAGCGAGCAGCATTTGCCCTCCTTCCCGCCCTTGTGCCCATATCGGTTCAAAATGGAGCATTCACAGACCCTGGCGGTGTGGTGGGGCGGTGCAGAATGCGGGGAAGTGGCACCAGGCGCAGTGATTTGTGGATCTGTCCCGGGGCAGAGAATCAGCCAGGTCTGCAACTGGGGGGATCGGATCTGGTGCATGTGGCTGCCACTGACCCTGCCTCCTTCCTGAGATATAATTCAGCCATCCCATGCACCTCTCTCCCTCCCCCCCCCATTTTTTTTATAGTGCAGTGGGGGACCCAAAGTGGCATCAGGTAGCATTCCTGTTGCCTCCTCTCAGTCTTTTTACAAATGTAGCAAAATGCAACACTTCCCTCTTCATTTAACATAGTTTCTCACTACATTCAGGGCACAATCCTAACCTGGAGTTAGGCCAGTGATGTCATGCAGGGGGTACGCGGGGGTACGCGAGTACCGGTTTCTAGGATTACGGCTGGCCCCACCCATTCGCCCGCCCACTCATCGACTCCGCCCCCTGCAACGTTTGAATTTCCTGCACGTTTGAGTTGCCTGCACATTCTCAGAGCCAGGCAGGCAGGCAGGCAGGCAGCAAGCGGAGCCTTGCCTTGCCTTGCCACTGAAAAATGAGCTGCTCTGGGGCTTTGAAACTGTTGGGTCACTTTAACATGATGCCAGGCCTCCTTAACATGTTCTGGGGGTGCTGTGGAGTACTGTTGCAACTGTTGGGTCAGTTTAAAATTGTCTGAGGCCTCAAAAAGCGCTTTTTTCATGTCACTTCCTGCCATATTACTTCCAGCTTATGACATCACTTCCGGTGGGCGGGTCCCGACACATGCCAATCCAAAGTGAGTACCTGTTCTTAAATCATTTAGATGACACCACTGAGTTAGGCCAATACCGTTAGGCCTGCAAAGTTTGGTTGGAACAAGGACCACTATAAAGTGTGTTTGGACCAGGGAGGATGTGCATCTATGAGGATGACTCCAAGAGTGGTCCAAACATACTTTACGGTGTCCCTTGTGCTGGCCAAACTTTGCTGGCCTAACTATGCGGGCCTAACTCCAGGTTAGGATTGCTCCCTCAGACTGAGAAATTGTGTTCTAAAAGATCCCAATAAACTAGGACATCAAATCAATATTTAAATTGGACTCTCAGCCAGTGTACACCACATCGACACACCAGAGTGGAAGCATCCACACTAATGCTGCCTAAGTGGGCAAGGTAATAATAATAATAATAATAATAATAATAATAATAATAATAATAATAATGCATGTATTTCTATACCGCCTTTCTTAAGATCACTAGATTTCTCTAATGACTGTAACTCAAGGCAGTTTACATGGGCAGACTTTATTCATAAACCCGAAGGTTTTTACAATTTACAGAATGTTCTATCTTTCAAGAACTACACACATTCAGATCTTCCTTTCTGGATTTAGCCTTCTTTCTTTAGCCACCCGTCTGTCTTCTGCTGGCTGATGCTTCCCTGCTCTCACCAGAGACGCAGCTGACTCTCAGCACACTCCTCCTCCCACGAGGCAGCTGGAGCTCAGCTTCTAATCAGCCGCAGTTGCAAGGTCTGCCGCTCACAGAGACTTCCGGCAGTCCCGAGCTCACGACCTTGAGATCTTTAGCTGTATCTTCGGGCAAACGGAGGCATTAACCCTCTCAGCTAAATCTTTAGGTAATCTAGGTAGGTAATCTGAATACAGAAATGCTGCATGCGTGGTTTTTTTCCCCCCACATACGGCATCATGTTTAAAACTGGTCTTCTAGGAGATGCACTGATGATGATAAACAGCCTGAAATCCCACAAAATCCCACAAGAAATGTCAGAAGCCTGTGCACCCGCAATTCTCCATTGAAAAGGGTAGACAGCAAGGTTAAAAATATGAAACCCTTTGCAATAATGTAAATATATACTGCCTGTGCTGGCTGCAGTCATTTTGGATTCCCTATGGCATGGGCTAGAAACTGAGAGTTTTATGGAACCATATAAAACCACTTATCTTTCAGATTCACAGGATTTCTTCTGCCAGCTGGTCTGTAACTTCGGCAATGAATCCAGCGGGTAATAATGCTTATTGCAAGTAATGCTGTGCTAACTTCCGTGAAAAGGACCGAAGCCTATAGAATCCCTTTTCATTGGCAAGAGGTCCAGCAATGGCAATTGCCAACTCAGTAGACATTAAGGGGGATGGCGTTTAAAATGGGTCATTAGGTTCACTGTATTTTTTTCCCCCTGTAAAATGTAATGTGGTTTTGCAATTTCAAATACGCCAATCATTGGATTTTAAGTAATACCTCAATGGACTTAAATGATTCTATACAGAACTCCCGCTGACATACAAAAAGTTAAAAAAATATTGTGGCCTCCAGGGGATTAGAGCAGGAGTCAGGGAACTTTTTTACCTTTTACCCCAAAATATATTTAGATACGCCGACGTTACCCCCGCCCCCGCCAGAACAAAAAAAAAATTACATATTGGAACCCATTTCTTTTTATTTGATTAATTAATGAGCTTAATTAATGCTACGTAAATATGAAGTTGTAAAGAGTTTGGGTACACCTGCAGACCTTGAGAGAATAGAATTCAACCCTTCTGGGTTACAACTAGCTTACCTTTTTGAAAACAGGTTTAGGTGCTTGGACTTAAGATTTCTCTCTATAATGAATTCAGATTGGGGCTGGCTGGCTGGCTGGCTGGCTGGCTGTCTCTCTCTCTCTCTCTCTCTCTCTCACACACACACACACACACACACAGGCCAGTAACAGCAGTTCTGATTCTGTTTTTGTTTTCTGCTGTTTGCCTTGCCTCATTGCCTCCCGCGTCTCTTTGTTTCCCTGACTCCCTGAGCAGGCACCCCAGCCCTCCCCCCGCTCGCCCACCCACCCGCCCGCCCGCCCGCCCGACTCCTTGGGACAGCAAGACAAGGCAAACCCAGGGAGAGCCCTAGCTGCTCACAAGCAAAGAGGCACATCCACAGAAGTCCTCTCAACACACACACACACACACACACAAACACACACGTGCGTGCCTGCCGGCACATGCACACACACACCTCAGCCGCTCACCAGAGCCTCCCCCACGCCTGCACGTCTCGCGTCCCTGCCGGGCTCCTGGGTGGCGGTGACAGCGGCAGCTCCTCGACCTCCCCACCCGGAGCTGGTTCGGGCTCTTCCCTGGCGTTGAGCACTGCCAACTCCACGGCTGCCTGAGTGCCAGCCGGGAGCGGGTCTGCGCCGGCCTCGCTGCCCAGAATAGGCTTGGCATCACCGGCTCCCCCATCACCTGGCACCGCCGCAGTTGCAGCCACGGCCGCCATTTTCTCTGCTGTTGCTTCCTTCTCCCTCTACCAGCGATCCGATAACCACAGCCTTCTTCGCTGCCTGGGAAGGGAGGGGAACGCTGCCTATTGGGGGCCAAGTACCTTGTCGCTTCTAATCTCCTATTGGAAGCAAGGGAAATCCATCAAGCGTGAGAGGAACTTCCCATTGGTCAGAAGAGAGAATGTTGGTCATGAAGGAAGGATGAGGGAAAAGGGGGCGGGGCATACTCCTATCTGTCCATTACCCCCAGGAATTTCATTTTTACCCCATTTGGGGTAATTTACCCCTGTTCCCTGACCACTGGATTAGAGCAAAGCACTTTAACCAGTGACATGCTTGAAGGTTCAGACATTTTGAGTAGTACACAAGCATTTTTCCAAAGCCCATGTCTCAGTGCAGGAGCTCACCCTGTGAAATATTGTGTGTGTGTGTGTGTGTGTGTGTGTGTGTGTGTGTGTGTGTGTGT
>JAJKFI010000136.1:2019177-2030541 GCA_029204185.1 Lerista edwardsae | reverse complement strand
CACACACACACACACACACACACACACACACACACACACACACACACTAGCCCCAGCATGCTTGTAATGATTCTGTTAATGTCACTCTTTCAGTTTATCTAAATGCCTGCATTGTCACCAGAGACAATTTTTCACCAGAGACAATGAATACACTGGGATTCAGTTCCTAGACACTATGGAAAGGGAACTAAGCCTGAAAAATGATGACCCATACTAAACGTTTAACACATCATCCCTAAAAAAGCAAAAACAGGGCTAGGGATTTACCAAGGACAGCTGGTGGAAAGGGCGAGCTGGACCGTATACCAAAGCCTCAAGTTTCTGCATCAAGATGCAACATGGAAATGTGTTCTTATGAGAGTGCAACAGACTCAGCACAAGCCTATGCAGGTCTCAGTTCCATTATGATCAACGTGGCTTACTTTCAGGACATTGTGTATAGGGTTGCAGCCTCAGTTTACACTCATTACTGGCATCCCCATGATGCAACCCCTGACATAAGCATGCAAGATTAGAGTTGGTCGTAGACCAAATAAGCCTATCTTTGCCAAACCCCAGGGGCTGAGGCAGCATGGCTCCATCAGCTCACCCAGGTCAAGTCTAAAACAGCCTTTGCTGGATGCAGTCAGGGGTTCAGCTAGCCAAGCCAGGTAAACCACCTTTGAGGAGCCTGGCTGGCACCCCAACTGGCTGCTTCAGATGGACCCCTACCTACCCAACCATACTCTGCCTGCCAACACATGATAAAGTAACCAAATGAAACCTACTTAACCCCCTCTGCCTTGAGCCAGTATGCACAAAAAAACTGCATAGGGGTTGGGGAGGAAAAAACTGCTAGCTTAATGCCAAAAAAACCTTACCTGGCCCTATAAACAAGCAACTGGCTGTTCTCAGCCTGTGCTTAGAACAAAAGGCCCTCCCTGAAAGTCTTGTTCTCCCGAAAGGGTGGGGCAAAGGGTGATGGCAAGCGATTGCCCTGTCAACATCATTCTTTGGAAGGCAAGAGCTGCACAGTCAGGACAAGGCAGCTCTACGAATGGGAAACATCTGGAGAAATTGAAGTTTCTATGAGTTTTCTCCCATGGAATACTTGTAAAAACCCCACTGAAGAAATGGAGTTTAAGATAACACTTGGCTACACTAAACCACTGTTATCAAGATAACACTTGATAACACTAAACCACTTCGAGGGCAAAATCCTAACCTGGAGCTAGGCCGGCACAGTTAGGCCGGCAAAGTTTGGCTGGCTCTAGAGCCACCGTAAAGTGTGTTTGAATCACTCTCGGAGTCAGGGATGATGGCGCACGTCTGCGTGCTGGCCTCTCTGACTCCAAGAGTGGTCCAAACATACTTTGCAGTGTCCCTTATGCCACTCTGCTGGCCTAATTGTGCCGGCCTCACTCCAGGTTAGGATTGTGCTCTGAATTGATCTCTGAGAACAGTGGCATATAAAGCCAGTAATACATACGTATGAAAAGATGGAATTTTCTTTCACCACAGACCCAAATTCCCTTGCCTACTCAACCAGTGAAGGGTGGGGAAGAAGAGCCAAATCCTTCCGCAGTGTTGTTAGCAATCTTCTCAGAAAAGATTGCAAGCTGTAATCAAAGCCAGAGCAGGCCCTCCCAGCCTCTGTTGTCTAACAAGAAGCTTGTCAGAATCTCTACATAAACAACAGTTATCTTCCTGAAGACCTTCAAGGCTCAAGGGGACATCACAGGAATTTAGCGGGAAACTTGCCAGCATATTTAAATGTAGGGCAACAATCTTAATTGCCTCACAGGTGAATGCCTCAAGTACTGATCAGAGTGGCATTAAGAAAGAAAGCAAAAAAGACCCAGTCAGTTGATTTAATATCATTATGTTTTAAACTTGAAGTGCAGACACTTCTGGAGAAGAATTCCCTAGTTCTTGTCTATCTAGTAGTGCTTTAGGTTTGAATGACTGGCACCTGTTAACTTAATTAGTTAATTAGTTTACTTCCCATTATTAACAGAGAGACCAGAAACGGTGAAAGCTGTAACCATGCTAGAGGGGATTTCTTTTTTAATCTCCTTCTCCTCTGGTGTAACTAAGAAGATAAAGAGAAAATGTACAGAAACATATGCTACTAACCCCGTCAAAGATGAGTCTGTGGGGATTGTTCTGGGTTTGCAAAGTAGGCCACCGTGTACTGTCAAACCTGTTCTCTACCTGCTTTGCATTTTCTCGCTAAATGACTGCATTTCCCTATTCTGAAGAAAAATGGCAGCTTATACGGATGCTTCTGGAAAGGAGCTCTTGCACCTGGACTCCTGGCTTATTAAAAACCTGTACGTGCAGCAGGACTCATCATAAGCAGACCTATTGTATTGGTAACCCAATTTACATTTAAAAGATGCCACTGAGGGCAAAATCCTAACCTGGAGTTAGGCCAGCACAGTTGGCCCAGCACAAGGGCCACCGTAAGGCGTGTTTGGACCACTCTCAGCGTCAGGCAGGATGGCACATGTCTGCCAATCCTGCCCCCTCCTGGACCCAGTCTACCCCCCCATTCCTCCCTCCTTCCAAAACACCCTTGTGCTACCCTCTTCTACCTCCTACGCCATACAGCTAAACCCATGCCAACCAACAGTGCTCCTGGTTGCAGTGCTGACAGTCAGGCATAGGCCACTGGGCTCACAAATAGCTGCAAAGGTGCTGTCAGGGCGCCAACCTAACCTGCAGTTAGGCCAACACATTCAGGCCAGCAAAGTTTGGCTGACACAAGCTACACTCTCGGAGTCAAATAAGCCATCACACAGATGTGTGCCATCCCCCCTGACTCTGGGCGTGTTCCAAATGCTCTTTACGGTGGCCTTTGTGCCGGCCAAACTTTGCTGGCCTAACTGTGCCAGCCTATCTCGAGGTTAGGTTTGCGCTCTAATTGTATGTGCTGATACAGATGGTTATATAGTGACTAAAAGCCTGAATCCTGCCCAGATGAGAATATCTGGAACAGGTTTATCTGATTCTACAGTTAAATAAATGACCACGTTTCTGTTAAATTACTGTTCCTGCAGTAATGTAAGGCGTTTGAGTAGGTTGATTCTGCTGACGGCATAGAATGAAACAATTTTTGTGTGTGACAGTACGTGTTGAGCCTGTGTTTACATTCTCATGCAGAATGTACATGCATTCTGTACATTCTCATGCAGAGGCTCATAGACTGTGAGTTAATTATATGGCATGTGCACATGTGACAGAGCTCTGATTTTTTTAAGAAAAGGAAAATAGATTCAGAAGGGGGAGTTGAGTGCAGAAAAAAAGCGATGGAGATGTTTAAATCTTTCCCTGGCTGCTGCTTCTATGGACATGCTGAAACTAGGTTAATAATGAGTTTTTCAATAATTACCCTGAAAGAAAGCTGCATTGCCAATTATTTACACTGAAGATGTAAATCATCTTCCTTTCCTTATTCATCTACCACTACACCACAGTGTCCTCACCATCCCATGTTAGCAAGACAGTCACATATCTGTGATGCCCTTATTGGATCCCCTTGTTGTTGTTGTTGTTCAGTCGCTAAGTCATGTCCGACTCTTCGCGACCCCATGGACCACAGCACGCCAGGCCTCCCTGTCCTCCACTAGCTTCCGGAGTTCGCCCAATTTCATGTTCATCGCTTCGGTGACACTGTCTAACCATCTCATCCTCTGCCGCCCCCTTCTCCTTTTGCCTTCCATCTTTCCCAGCATGAGGGTCTTTTCTAAAGAGTCCTCTCTTCTCATGAGGTGGCCAAAGTATTGGAGCTTCAGCTTCAGGATTTGTCCTTCCAGGGAGCAATCAGGCTTGACTTCCTGGAGGATTGACCAATTGGATCTCCTTGCAGTCCAGGGGACTCTCAAGAGTCTTCTCCAACACCATAATTCAAAAATTGGATCCCCTACCCTGTTCCTAAATTATTTTTTACTGCCAGACATTTAGACTTGTGAAACCATGAATGCTGGTATTGTATTTCATCAAAAGAAACAGAACCTATAAAAAGTTACTCATTTTGTTTTCTAATTCATCCCCAAAATGCAATCTTTTCTTATACTGTGACATGCTATCTAGTGACTAATAATCCTATACTTCGATGGCTGACATGTAGAAGAATATAATCTTCATCTTTTTGTCTTTTTGTGCCAGTACAACACAAAGGATTTCTCATTCCAGGTCCACAACAGTGAGAAATGTACTGATGTCTCTCTACTTTCCGTGCTTCCATACTACCCAGCATTATAGGATGAGGAATCAGACGTATTAGAGAAGTAGTGGAATAGTTTTGAAAGACTCTGCATTAGGAAGATGGAGTGGAAATCACTGAGCTGTGGGGGTGTTGTGAAGCTCATGCAGTGGGTAGATAATTACAAGCTCGAGAACAACCTAACTCCTTCTGTTTTCTTAAGTAATTTGGTGTTCTAATTAGAACCAACCACAGTGCTCAAATAACAAAGGGGAGCCTTCATAATGTATGACAGCCATTTAAAACTTGTCTGCCAGTCCGAAGCAAGCACTGTACAAAAGATCGACACTAGTTGTGATACAGGGCAAACAAAGCTAGAAGATTTTTACTGAACCACTGAGAAAGTGGTTTCATGAACCAGAGGAAGGAAAAATGTGTGCTTAGATGTGTTCCAATATAGATCTATTCCTGGCCTTTTAAAAGCAGCCTTACATGCAGAAATTAAGCAGGTGAAATTTTTCTAGACATGTTGTTGTTGTTCAGTCGCTAAGTCGTGTCCGACTCTTCGCGACCCCATGGACCACAGCACGCCAGGACTCCCTGTCCTCCACTAGCTTCCAGAGTTCGCCCAATTTCATGTTCATCGCTTCGGTGAGACTATCAAACCATCTCATCCTCTGTCGCCCCCTCCTCCTTTGCCTTCAATCTTTCCCGGCATGAGGGTCTTTTCTAAAGAGTCCTCTCTTTTCAGGAGGTGGCCAAAGTATTTTCTAGACATGATGCTCATTCATTCATTTTCATAACCTTTATTGGCATCAAGAAAGAAAAAGCGTTTACAGTAATCCATCGGGGGGGGGGAAGAATAAGGGTAAGACAAATAGAAAAGAGGATAAAAGAAAATAGGGATTAAAATAATACATCAAGGGTGTTTTGACTTGAGGACCATTAATAAAAATTCCGCCACTGCATTGGTAAGAGACGCATGTCCATCACTCAAAAGCAGAGACAGGGGGTCAGTCGATGAGCCAATGAGTGTAGACACTAAGGGTTCAAGGTAATTTACATGCAATGCTTGATGGCTGGGACAGTGACACAGAATATGTGCCACAGTGTCCGGTTCCAACTGGCAAAACCAGCATAGTCTATTTTCACGGGGGATGTTAAGAAATCTACCCGTATGAAAGGCGGAGGGGAAGATGTTCAGCCTGGCAAGCCTTGCCTCTTATCAATTCCCTGAAGTAGTTAGAAGAGTGACCAAATGAAGGCGGAAGACCAAAATACTGAGGGGAACAAGTGGG
The DNA here is from genome assembly GCA_029204185.1 of Lerista edwardsae. Classification (NCBI taxonomy): domain Eukaryota; kingdom Metazoa; phylum Chordata; class Lepidosauria; order Squamata; family Scincidae; genus Lerista; species Lerista edwardsae. The sequence continues at coordinate 2,025,057 of JAJKFI010000136.1, read as the reverse complement.
ATTAAGAGAGGAAAGTAGATGATGAGTTTCAAATTCCCAGATGCTCCATGAAATCTTCAACTGCTTAGGAACAAACTATATATTCCATTATATGCACACTTCAGTCAAACAATTAGGGGGCAATCCAAACAAACTTTCCAGCACTGGGGTAAGGGAACAAACATTCCCTTACTTTGATGAGGCCTTCATGACTGCCCCCTCCCCACTGTAGGATGCAGCCACATGCCCCACTATGTCAGTGCTGGAAAGTTGGTTTGGACTGCATCCTGAATACATGCATTATGATTCTGGCTTCTAAAAGTGACCACAGTGGCATGGGGAACAAGGAAGTAGGTTCTTCACCACTGTAGTATCATATGAAGGGGTCCAGGTACAGAAATTTGGGTAATGCATTATGTCACTTCTGAGATTGTGAGTAACGCTCTGGGTGTTTTCAGTCTGTCCCAAATTCACTCAGTCTCCTTTCATTGTCACTCCTGCTAAAAATCCCTGAGAGGACTTTAAAATATTTTAAAAATATTGTAAAAAAATATTTTAAATATTTCTTAGACAGCTGGCACGACAAAATATTGCTAAGTACACATTTGTATATTTGTTTTTCTGCAAATGTGCAGATTATATTGAATCTTTAGAACGTTGATATAAAATCTGACCTTCTGGGGAGCAGGAAGGGTCCAGAACCATGAGTTCCATTGTGAATTTTGTCAGGAGAGAATGTGATAGTGTCATACAATTATAATAGTGTCCCATTCCCTTTGAAATGAGATCAAGCAGTTGAATGCTCACAAAGGTTGATCTGAATGTTTGCAAAGGCTTAAAAATGTTTGCAAAAGCTTAAACCTTCTGTGAGCTTGGAGAGAATACAGAGCCCTCTCCCAAGTGGAAACTGGGAAAGTGGCACCAGTCTCCTGGTGGGGATTCCAGGATTTGTCCCCATCCCAGTCATGAAAAGAGTCATCAAGTCCCTAGAACAGTGGTTAAAACATTTTAGCACCTGGACCCACTTTTTAGAATGACAATTTTTTTTGGAACGCACTGGAAGGGATATCATGATTGGAAGTTCCATCATTGTAATGCCACAGTCTGTGACTTTCCTCAGAATGCAGCAATAAGTTGGGTTATTTCTCAGCCTTTTTCCAATAGCAAAGTGAATCAGAAAGGAAAAAAAACTTATTTACAAACTTGACACAAGCAAAAGAACCACACAGCCCTTCTCTTTTCCTGTGTCCCAAATTCCCATATTTTCAATGATGGCTGCGCTAGGTGCTACGTGACCCACCTGAAATTGGCTCGCAATTCACCCAGTGAATTCCAACCCATAGTTTGAGAACACTGCCCTAGAAGTGTCCACTGCAGCTGATTTTCCCCAATCCTACAGGCAAGCAATTTGCTTTGGGGAAAGGGGAATAGGAGCTGACAATGGTGGCAGAGGTGGGCCAGTATAGCTAGAGGGGGTCACAGCATTAACTTTTAGAAGTGGCCTCTCTCCTTCCCCTTCGGAGCCATTCCCAGTAGCTACAGTAAAGCAGAGCAGTGTTATTCAAACTGTGGGTCGGAACCCACTTGGTGGGTCGCAAGTTGATGCCAGGTGGGTCGCAGAAAGCCGGGAGCAGCCACCTTGGAAACTGCAGGCCTTACTCCTGTTATATTCCTTTTGTGAGTGTTAACGTTTTGAATTTTCAAGTGTGGTTTTTTTTTTTTTTTTTTTAATCATTTTTAGTTCAGTGCTTTTGCATCATATTTTGTCCTACTCTTGCTTTCTGTCAGGGATGTTTCATGGTTGTACAATTGCTGCAGTCCAAGAATGCCAATTTGCATTTCAGGAGTGTCATTTTATTAGTTTACAATGACAGCACTTCCTGCTTGATGATGTCACTAAAAAGTGGGTCCCAGTCTAAAAAGTTTGAATACCACTGAAACAGAGGCTAATGTTGGCTGTGAATCATTCCAAAGGGGAGGGGTCACTTCCAAAACTTAGTGCTGTGAACCTCCCTCTAGCCACACTACTGTGGGACCAAAGGCTCAAGCATTTACCAACATTTAATTCAACTGCTTGCAAAAGTTCAGTCTTTGAGAGCAGGCCTGCATTTGTCTGGATTCAACCTGCAAGCATTTGCATAGGGGAAATCGCTTTTTCAAGCGATTAAACATTGGCAACATCTCTAGAATTTGGTAACATCCCTCACACAAAATCCATGGAATCCCAACTGCACTTCTCAATCACCCGCCATCCAGGGAAACAGCTGTGTTACATCAGTGGTTCTCAAACTACTGCTATCAGTAGGTCACAACCTGTTTTGGGGCGGGTTGCAAAACTGACAGGTTGATAGCTGAAAAGGAAATTGTGTTGAGCCCTATGGAAAATGAGACGGGGCCGGCACGTGTGTTTACTCTTGAGTAGGTGACCATACCGTGGTCCACTTTGAAGGGCAGGCTGAGGGAAATGCAATGGCACCCTGAATGGTCCCAATCCAATGAACACAAGTTCCAACAAACTGTGGCAAGCAATCAAGAAACTGCTACTTACAACTTCTACATTCTATTAAAATTGCTGTCAAAAACTTTCTGAGTTTCTTATTCCATAAATTCTCTTGAGCAAAGCCTTCACCATTCCCCTGACACACACACAGACATATCAAAGGAAAAGATTTTATTAAAGAGCCAAACTACAAAAGGGAAACCCACATTCTCTCACCACTAAAATAGTGGCAAGAATGAAATCTACACTTTAAAGAGACAGCATGCATTGGTTATAAAACAAATAACCTATCTCAAACTACACTTACATTGGTCAGTTGTTAACTCTTGCCACGCAATTCCAATCCAATATGCAGCACTTCCTTTGGACTACCCAACTCCCTAGACTGGATTCTCATTTTCATAAGAAGCTTAACCTTAATCCAGATGGATCCTTCAACTAACCATCCAATCATAATCTCTACCATACATAGCTGATGTAACTATCCTCACCCTTCACAGGTGATATTCATCTACTTTCATTCTTTCTCCTTCTTACCAAAAACACCCAAGCATTAAAGCCAACCTCCCCATTTACTGTAACCTTCTGTTTAACCCCTTCTTCTCCAACCATATCCATGACAGTTGCCCCAGCATGCACTGTGAACTATGAACATGCATGTTCATGCAGGTTTAAGCAAGCTTCCTCCTGTTTCTGCCACTCCTCTTCCTGATCTCTTACTGAAGACTATTTGTGGATTCCTCAAAACTGTGTCAAAAATAAACAAAAGTGGTGTTATTTTTGTGAAATTGATCTAAATTTGTGTCAAACTCTGTCAAGCAAAAATGGTATTTTTTCACATTTCACCTAAATTTCACTTTATGTAGTGTTTTAAGTAGAAGTTCTCATTATTTAGGGCAGAAGGTTTAGTCGAGAGGGTTAAAGCTTCCGTTTGCCCGAAGATAAGATCTGAAGGTCGCCAGTTCGACAACATCGGAAGTATCCATGAGCAGCAGACCTTGAGAAGTATGACTGATAAGAGCTGTCTCCAGCTGCCTGTGAGAGAGAAGTTGTGCTGGGCCAGCTGTTTCTTTGGTGGGAGCAGAGAAACCGTTTATCAACCAGCAGGAAGGCAAGTGTGTGGCCAGAAAGAAGGACTAAACCACAAAAGTTCTATCTGTATGTTGTTTGTAGTTCTTGAAAGATAGAACTTCTCTGTAATTTCTAAAAACCACTCGCGGGTTTAGAGATAAAGTCTGCCATGTAAACTGCCTTGAATTAAAGCCGGAGGAGCAATTTAATGGCCAAAGAAAGGCGGTATATAAATACTTGTATTATTATTATTATTATTATTATTATTATTATTATTATTATTATTATTATTATTATTATTTAGCGTTCTGTGTTGGTCACCCAAAAAAATCCCTACCTATGGAAAGTGAAACTGAGCCACATGTGCATGATTATTCATAAGTAGGCAAACATAAGTGGGCAAACATGCCCCAACTCTTATCAAATATCAAGTGAAGGGGAATGCAAGGCCACTAGAATGATTGTGATCCAATGACCATGGAGCTCAACAAACGCTCCAGAAGGTGGTCCCCACCACCAGCATCACCATATTAAAAAGGATTAAAACAGAGCAGTTGGTCAAGTGAAACCTTTTTTCAAAAAAAAAAAAAAAGTCTCGTAAAGCTAGGTTGGTCCCACTAGAGTATTATTTTTAAAAGTGGGACCAAACCGTGCTAAAACATTTGGGATCCACTATGTTAAATTGTTCTGCAATGGCTTCTATTGTACTTGGTAACAGATTTCCTTAAAGTCTTTTAAAAAATTATTCAAAGGGCTCAGTATTTTGCACCTTCAGTTTATAAAAGGTCAGATTCACTGGGCAAACGGATGAAGAATGTTGGCAATAAAACCTGAACAAGTTAGCGAACAACTTCAGACTCAACTAATACTGAACCTTCTAACCTGAAAGACAATTGTGGTTTGTTCCCAGATGGAGAAAGAAAAGAAACTCAAAGTACAAGTGTGTGATTCTGCCACTTTGTACAGTTCATCAAACACCTGACATTTATGCCTGGGATTCACTGTGAATCCTCAAAAAGAATTAAGACTTGGCATCTCTCCAACAGAATCCTCTTGTGCTTCCATGTCACATTTGAGTTTATTTCAGCCTCAGCTAGAACACAATGAATTGAATTCATTGGGGCCACCATTACATGGTTTAAAAAGCCTGTTTGAACAGTCATTTTCAAACCATGTAATCCGACCCTGATGAATTCTGAACTGAACAGCTTCCAAGTTCTGCCAACGACAACAACAACAAAAAAGACAACCAAAATATTGTAAGTGGAATCCATTATGCATGTCAAAATAAGTTACACAAAGTAACTTGGTTTGAATCGGACAGGGAAACAACATCTGCAACTGTAGGGTGGGGGTGAGGGTTTTTATGATACTAGATGTTAGGCATTTTCCCATTGCTACAGGGCCATTTTAGATTAGATACCAGAGTACTAATGGTCCATTCCATCTGAAATGACCTCCAAATTTGGACCATCTGGAAGTTGCTTGGCAGAATTGCTGCACACCCAAGGCATTAACCAAGATCCTGTTTCAGCCGTCAGGCCATGAGTGGGGAGTGTTCTCCATCATCCACCCCAACTCCTTTATAGTGGGGAATGCAAAGACGAAACCTCCGTTTGTACCCTGAACACCACTGCAGGGCTCAAACCAGAGGCATATAAAAGGTGCCACAAGGGGAGGCAGGTGCAACAGGTGCCATTTGTGGCAGGGCGCAGTGGATGGGAAAAAAGCAGAGTGCTTTTTCACCCACCCTCTCTCCCTTGTGTCCAGTATGTCCTAAACATCTGGAATCTGTGTGTGGCTGGGAGGTTTGGGGCACTGGCATTAAGGGTGCGGTGATGTCACCCTGCCCCTAACACAATTTGAGCCTGTTATGGCTCTGGCTCAGACACAAATCTGGTGTATCTATAAGGTGACCAACTTTTTTACAATGAAAAGGAGGACACAAATAAATGGAAGAAAAAAATATTGTAAACTAAAGAAACATTTTATTCATTGCAACAATAATACACTATAATATTGATAAATGCATAATAAAAACATTTGTAACATTTTATATTGTAATTATGCTTACATGCCAACAGGGTTGTATAAACTTGTAAATAAAATTATACATATTTGGAAATTATTAAATAGATAATGAATTACTAAAATGTGAATTGTGCTTACCTGTGTATGATTGAATATTCCTGAAAGAAAGAAATAATTACCGTGAGACTACTGCGTGCGTATGTGCCATGTCATGTTTCGCTAAGAAGTAAACAAAGCCACTTGCACGCGGTGCGCTCTCTCAAGGTCTCCCGTGCAGAGCGCATGCATCTCATAATGGC
>JAJKFI010000136.1:1979792-1998209 GCA_029204185.1 Lerista edwardsae | reverse complement strand
CTCTCTCTCTCTCTCTCTCTCTCTCTCTCTCTCTCTCTCTCTCTCTCAACTGCGACCCCACTCTGCGGCCCCCCCAACCAGCACTTACCCGGAGAGGGGGGCGATTGCGGCTGCTCTGCAGGGCCGCTGGGGGGCTCGCCCTCCGCCCGGCAGGCAACATGGAACCCAGCATTGAGGAGGACGAGCGTGGGGCGATCAGGTGGGGAGACAGCCCGCCCGGTGTTGCCACTGAGAAAGGGGGTGCCGTGGCAAGACCAGGCACCTCCACAGCACCCGGCAAGGAGCCAGGACTGCGCACGTGCAGCCTTGCTCCCCGCCGACACGAAGCCACGTGAGACCTCGAACTCGAGATCTTGCCAGAAGGGGGAGGGACTTCTAGGACTCTGGCCAGAGCTCATAAGGAGCTCGGCCATGGAGGGAAGGGGTCGCTCTTCAGCGCGGGGCAAAGATCCAGCGTTCGAGGACTCTGCGGGGGCTGGCCACCTTCCTCCCCAGACAACCTCCAGAGGGGGGACACCCCACAGGGTTCCAGCAGTGGCCCAAGGCACACACCCCCAGAGAATAGGCTCCCAATCCTGCCCTTGCTGGGCAGAGGTGGAGGGGGTGGGTGCCGCAATAGTGGGACATCACCCCCAGCCAGAGGGCGCCACAACCAGCAAGTGGCACAGGGAACCCCACTCCAGGGGCAACTCCGACAGACCCCGACAGGGCACCCAGCCAGGCATTCGCCACCAACCCTGAGAGACTACTGCCTGCGACCCAGGCCCATGGCATCCAGCAGTGGAGACACCAGTCGTATTGACCCTTTGGGGTAAGAGGGATCCATTGGGGGAAATCGACAGTGTACAGGGGGCCCGTGAAGCAATGTGCCCCCCATAACAAATTAATGTAAAGAGCTTGACTCAATTAAACACTCAGACAAGCACAACAACAGGCGTCTCGTGTCTTCCTGCGCAGCGAACACCCCAAGTGCCTGGGGATACACAACCTCCACCGCCCTTCAATGTCCTGCGCAGCTGGCAGCACCCCCATGGAGCGCTCTCTCTCTCTCTCTCTCTCTCTCTCTCTCTCTCTCTCTCTCTCCCTCCCTCTCCCTCTCTCTCTATCACACACACACACACACACACACACACACTTTTTGCAGTATATGTTCGCAAATGCAGCAAGTTTCTTCGGAGCTACAAAATGTGAAAGATGAAACATTTCATCTAATATGCTCCAAGTGCTTGTCTACATTTGGGGGAAAAACATTTGCATCCAATTCAAGATTGTTTCAGGGAAGTACTAAATTCTCCGTCCTGTCTTTTGCTTTCTTGAGATTTGGTTTCTTTTTAAACCTAGTTAAACGCAATCCCAGTACACTTTTAAAAATGCATTGTATCTGCAATCCAGATGTTCTGAAACTTTTATCGCTAGAAATATTACACTTGGGTTTCATAAATGACATTATAATAATAGAGTGGCAGTTCATAAGTGGTTCAGATTTCATTACGAGATATTTACGCTCTTCTGTTCTGGAAGGAATGCCACTTTGGTTAGTGAGCCTGATGTCTTGTTTTTGCACAATCCTGTCCCTACTGTCTTCCACCAGGCAGCCACATAGACGGAGCACATGTTGCGTGCAATGGTGAGAAAGGTGGCCAGGCAGCCTGGAAAAGGTAAGTAAAAATGTTTACATCTTCCTAATTACAATATTTTTTGCAGTTTAATGTGTTGAGGGTTGTGTCTTAACTGGGTTTAATGTTTATTTTGTTATTGTATTCTTTGTATTTTAATTGAACATCACCGTGGGTGAACAGAAGATGCATTTTTTAAATGGAAAAGCTACCTTTATTGAATCAAATGCTGCATTGACGAGAATGTACAACAACCATATTCTGCCTACTCTACTGACAGCCCAGACCAATGCTTACCCTCCATTGATGCAGGTATGTCAAAAGTGTTCACGCTGCACTCCAAGGGAACATTTGTTCCCTTACCCAGGAGTCAGGCTCAGCCGCAAATAAGGTCCTGCACAAATGAAATGGCCGGCACAAGTCCAAGGACCTGGGAAGGGGACCTGGGACCTGGAAGGGGGATAGGAGGTGGCCTGGAAGTAGGATAGCAGGTGGCACTGCTACTACTGATACTGCCTCTTCCAGCCCTTATTTTGTCCCTGTTCTGCCTCACCTCCCCCCACATTGAGTTACCAGCACTTGGAGGATATGGAGAAATCTGCTAGTGGGTCATTGCTGCTACTTGCCGCTTGCAGTGTTCCAAAAAACATACCACATTTTGAAGGCACTCCTAACTCCAAGCTGGAATAGGCAGGCCGATAAGCCTGCCCCATATCCAGCCCAGGGTTGGGACTGGTTGCGGAGCAACCCAGGGCTAAGGGAATATGTTGTTGTTGTTGTTGTTGTTGTTGTTGTTGTTGTTGTTGTTGTTTATTAGATTTCTATCCCGCCTTTTTGCCTGGAGGCACCCAAGGCGGCATTGCAGTATAAAAATACAATATAAAAGTTAACAAAAAGCAATTTAAAAACAATATTAAAACAATACAATAAAACAAAATTAAAATAAAACAATACAATTTAAAAACAACAAGCCCAGTGGATCATAAAATAAAATATAAAAATGTAACAAACCAGCCAGCCAGCCAGCCAGCCAGCCAGCCAGCCTGTCAACAGTTAAAAGCTTTTTGGAATAAAAAGGTCTTCAGTCCCCGCCAAAATGTTAACAAAGAGGGAGCAGTTCTCAATTGTAAGGGGAGGGTGTTCCAGAGTTGGGGGGCCACCACCGAGAAGGCCCTCTTCCTGGCCACCGCCCCTTTCACTTCTCCTGGTGGCGGCACAGTCAAAAGGGCCCCCCCAGATGATCTAAGAGTACGGGTATTCCCTTTCCCCCAGGTAATGCACAGCAGCCTGAATGGGACTACTTGGAGCTGCACCAGTGAAATTGCTGGTGCAACTCTGAGCGGCTCAGATCGGGACCAAATGGGCTGGGGATGGGGGTTAGGATCCAGCCCAAGTGCTGGATCCTGTCCCCACATTCTTCCCAGGGCTGATTCACCCATGGGCCTGCCCGTCTCCCGCCTTCCCCACCCATTCTGCCTCTTTGCCAGCCCATTCCACTTCCCTACCACCCTGTTCCACTTGCCGTCCCAAACCCGCTGCATCAGCGTCCCTAGGCCAGGACAAACTTACCTGCCTTGGTTGTCAGGCCAGCACAGGTCTTCCTGACTTGAGGAGTGGCACAAACCCGCTTTACAGCACATTTGCAACACTCCAGGGCCAGCGTCAGAGAGTAAAGGTCGGTTAAGGTAAGTCAAGGACTTATGCCGGCTCAGCACCATCTTTGGATTGTGCTCCTTGTGACATAAAGGACTTTACTCTGGGTTCCAGCAGCATAAGGCCCGCATAGGATTAGACAAAGTCATTAAACATTCCAAACTTTTATCCATTACACAAACTGCAAGATGCCTGGTACAATTGCAAATAGTTTATTCAGGAGTTGTTCCATGAATTTAAAGATGATGTCAGCAAGATACAATTTATGTCAGTGAGTCACAATTTATGGTTTATTTCTTAAACTAATGCAGGAAAACGGCTGCAGATCTAGTTATATTTTTGGAAAAGGAGCATTGTCATAGGACATAATTGATTTAAAGCAATATCCTGGTGAAACATGAAAGATCTAATGTGCTTCGGGCATTAATATCAGTGTAATTCTATCTTTAAAATAGAGGAATGTAATTGGTTTAATAAGACAGTAAAAAATTTCATAACAAGGAGCTTTTAGATTACTTTCTCCCTTTCCAACAGAGATTAAAATCACTTTAATATGTTGAAAAAATATATTTGTATTATATTTAGTATAATGTCATTATTTCTTTGGAAAAGTAATTATTTAATAAGGCCTTGCTGCAGATACAGTATATGGTGTGCAAGAACATAGGCCGCATAATTGCATGATCTGAACAGAAAAGGCATTAGTACATATGTCATGCCTTCTTTGGTAAGCACCAAGAACCCCAGACACTCAACCAACTTTCCCAAGTAGACAGTCCCACTTGGAACTGTCCAACTGAGAGGATAGGCTTTGTGCCAGTCTTCTGGAAAGCAGCAAAAAGGGGGAAGGCTTATTAAGGATTTCAGTTCTTGTTGTCCAAAGAAGACAATAAGCTGAATTAAACTGGGCAATTGTTGAGGCCACCTTCCCTTTTCTTGCTTTACAGTTGGGTTGGCAGTCGCTTCTCCTTTCCTCTCTGTGCTGGTCTTCACCACATATTCATCCATATTCACAAGCCAGCGGCGGAGAGCTGGTTCACACATTATCGTGATGATGTGGTGGCCAACCAACCCCCTTCCCTGCTTCCACATGGTTTCATCTCCAGTCACCACATTGCAGAGGTAACAGCTGCAAACAGCAGCCTTGCGGACAGCCCAGATTGCGCAGTTCCTTCCCATGCCAGCACCAGCAGCTCCAGCAGATGTGTGGCAGTGCCACAGGAAGTAGCTACATGCTTACGGTGACCCACCAGACTAGATGGTCGTTTCCACACACTATCACTGTACTATAGCACTATGAGCCTGCAAAAGTGCCCAATAGTTAAAGGCAGCAGCAACTCTACAGAATTAAAGGGTCCGCCAGGCCAGGTTTCAGATCGTCACAGCCTGATGAGAATCAAGTGGCAGCTTCATTATCCTATCATAGCCTATGAACACCCAGCTAGTTTCTTGCCGAACTCCGAATAGTGGAACAAAGAAACTCAGAAAGAAGATCTCATTCTTCTCTCAGGTTTAACTGAATGTTGCTCTATATAAGGTTCTGAGAACATTCAGTGTTCTCATTTAACATGGTCATTATTCAAAACAGGGATGCAAGTCAGTCTTGGCTCAGACATCCTTTCTTTCTTTTTTCCCCATTTTCGTCTCCATGTTTAAATCATAATCCTGCCGCTAGCTGGTTGTTCGGTATAACGCTGCATTTTGTTTGTAATGATTACAGGCTAATGGTGTAATGATAGGCATCGGGGTAATTTTTATTATTTTTCTGTATAGCAACAGCTTGGGTACTTTAAAAAAATGACAATGGAAATAATATGCTGTGAAACTATGCAAATGAAAGATCAGTGAAATGAATAGTGAGTGAATGGCAGATTGATAAGTAAATAAAAACATTGGACAGCATCTCCAAAATTGCAGGAAAACAAAATGCACGTCGAACTAGTGTTTCAGGGAATTTTTACAAGGATTACTGTGTTGTTGCATTTTTTAAAATTACTATTTTATGCCTTTCAAGGAATGTACAAAATCGGCACATTGCTAGAGATGGACATGGCTAATTACAGTGGTCACGGTGGCTGCAATGGCAGAGGGGAGGTAGGGTGGAATTTGGCCTTTCGTCATCGGGGTGATGCTGCCACTCATTTCTCCAGTTCCTAGGTGACTGATAGAGCAAAGTTCTTTTTCAAGCAGGGGGAGGGTGAAATGGAGAGGCAACCAGTTGGGACGTGGGCGGACCAGGCCCGAGAAATGGGTTCAGGAATGGCACCCACTGAATCCTAACCCCTTTCCAGCCTGAACACCTTCCCAGGTCAAAGTAGACGTGCACCAGCTATAGAGCTGGCACCATCGACCAACCACAGCTGCTGGGGCTTACCTGGGGCAATGGAACAAATGTGTCCTTACCTTGAGGAGGCCTTTAGAGGCTGGGACACAGGAGAGGGTGTTTTGGTACCGTTGCATCACCCAGAAGGAATTAAGTTAGGGTAGGGCTGTCATATGCTTTTTATACTTATTTATGTTTATTTTATAATTACTTAAGATACTTATTTATACTTAAACTTATTTAGTATATTTGATAATCCACTCCAAGAATTCGGAATGAAATGAGCTAGATTCGCAAACATTTTAGCAACAAGACACATTTCTGCCCTGGGTAAATTCCAAAATGTCCTACATTTCAAGATGGGGAGAGCCAGTGTCACGAGGGGCTGCCTGCATCACTTGCTTGCGTGTTTGTCTTTTGTTCCTTCGTTCATTGGGTTGCATCAAAGGAAGACAAGACACCCCAAAATCTCTCTCTCTCTCTCTCTCTCTCTCTCTCTCTCTCTCTCTCTATCTATCTATCAGAATGCCAGATGCAGGGGACTGGCAACAAGGTGCAGGCATCTAGTTGTCTTGCATGCTTCCTGAGGCATCCGGTGGGCCACTGTGAGATATGGGAGGCTGGACTGGGTGGGCCCTTAGCCTGATCCAGTGGGGCTCTTCTTATGTTCCCATGACTGGTTTTTATTTTGTAATGTCCTACAGAATAAAGTTTTCCCTAAACGTTTTCTGGAATGTCCTACATTTTGAAGTGTCGAGTCCTCCATTGTGTTAATGACATCTGGTCACTCAGGGTGGGGAAACAACATTTTCCAATACAGCAGTGGTTCCCAAACCCTTTAACACCGAAACCCACTTTTAAAAATGACACTTGAAAAGCTTCAGCTTACCAGGCCTCTGTTTTTAGCCTCTGTTTTTAGCCATTTTATAGTGGGTTGGGGGCTGCCTTTTGGAGCCTTTGTGGAGCTCCACCGTCATCAGATCAGGACCATTCTGGAAGCCTAGAGTTCCTCTCTTCCTGACTTTCAACATGAGCCAAGCCTGGTTTCCTTACTCACAAGCAAATGCAACCCTGTGGTTTAGTTTCACTTTCCATAGGACTCAATATATTTCTCAGCTTGGAGGGGAGAGAGGGACTTCATTTTTAAGTGCATTTGGTGGCCTGCATTTCTTGGATAGGAACCATTCTGGTGGTGGTGGTTTCCTCTTGGCCTGCCCTTTGCAATGGACCAAGGCAAGTTCGCCTACTCATGAGAAAACACATGATATGGCTCAGTTTCACTTTTCAAAGGGCTACATGCATTTTCCTTCTCAACCATCAGCTAGCTACCACTGTGTCGCAAGCAAATTTCAGGTGGGTTACAAAGCACCTAGAGCAGACATATTGAAAATATAGGAAGATGGGATGCTGGAAAGAGGGAGGGCTCTGTGGTTGTTTTGCTTGTGTTAAGGTTATAAATAGGCTTTTTTCTTTCCAATTCACTTTGCTATTGGAAAATGACTGAGAAATCACCCAACTTATTGTACAGTCTCAGGAAAGCAGCAGGCTCTGGCATCACAATGATGGCTCTTCCGGCCATGACATCACTTCTGGTGGGTCATGGACAGATTGTCATTCTAAAAACTGGGTCCTAGTGCTAAAATGTTTGACAACCTCTGAGCTAGACAGTTGCAGCTTCCCTATCACAGTTTGAGAAACCCTTATGTAAGGGTTAAAGGGGTTTACACTTATGTAAAAGATAAGAGGCAGGAGAATAATGAAGAAATTCAGAATTGATTTTTTTTGTTCTTGTGATATTAATGGAGCATGGTTATAGGAAATTGTCATGCTGAACTCCTACACTTTAAAATTCCCCACTCTTTCACTGGGAAATACCTGATGAGAGTGCAAAAGGGCAAAGAAAAAGGTTCCATTTAAACAGCAAGAAGTACTGTATCTAGGTACGCAAAATGTAATTACCCAAGCTGGAATTTGGCCAAGGCACCAAAGCTCACATTATCACTTTTGAAAAGTGCCAGGAGATCTTTAGTGGAAACAAGAGGCAAGAGATCATTAATTAGAAAATGATCAGGATCTCGGTGTGATAGCTCATTCAAAAGAAAGCAACTTCAGCATCACAGTACCACTTAGTGCAAGCCTGGGGAATACTTTCAATTCCAATTTTCTGCTGATTTACCCATTTAGGAAAAAAAATATTCCCAGGACTGTACCACTTCAGAACGTGGATTGCATGTCCCCCCCTTACATAAAAACTCCCTGCACAGAAAATAGAACATCAAGGAGAAGGCTAGGAGAGAAGAAGTCTGCTTAGCTTTGCCTTGCTACCAAAAGGCAGCAATATTTGTGGAGATTTAACATGCCTCACTCACACAATTTAAACACGAGCTTTTTCAACTGCATTCTAAACTCTAAACTGATATGAGGTGGCAACACAGATTCTTCAGACCAAGCTGGAGACATTGAAGGGCTCTCCCATTCCAGCTATGGAACAGCTAGGGAGCTTATGAACATTTAGAGCTAGGGAGCATATGCACAGTTTACCTGTCACCCTGTCCCTATTGATTGCAGACATTAGGAGACAATAGCACTCAATGCGTCAAGTTCCACCTGTTCATTTTTCCAAGCGTCAAGCTGATAGTCAAGGCATAAGAACAGGCCAGGCAGTTCTCCTGGTCAGTTGGCAATCTTAGGCAGGAGCCAGTGAGAAGCAGTGGCAGACGAAGCAGCTGGCTGAGGTGCCAGTTGGCAGGCCACAGGGGTAAGTCGTGGACCTAGCATTGGGGGCGGGGGGCCAAAGCTCCTGGCATTGGAGCTCCTGGGGTGGGTGGAAGGTGGTGACACGGCAGTTCACTTCACCATGAGGCACGCAGTTTTGGCCGTCCTGCACACCCCTGCCTCTGTATGGCTCAAAAATGAGCGTAGCATGGCAGGCAGAGTGGAGCGGCGCATAGGGGCGGGGAATGAGCGGAGGGGGCGGACCTCCTCCGCCTCTGTTCCCATGCAGGCTGTTTGCTGGGTCCGCGACTGACAGGGGGGTATCTGAGGGGGCAGTGGCACACAGGGTGACTGGGGTAATTACCCCCCTCCACAGTGTTCCAGGCAGTGGTGTCATTCAAATGATTTAGAAACAGGAACTCACTTTTGATTGGCACTTGTCGGGAACCCGGAACCAGCCATGGAGCCCGTTAGGATCCGGAACGCCCGCTCTGGTCCGTTCCCCCTGAATGACATCACTGGTTCCAGGGCAGTCTGGGTGCACACAGCTCTCATCCCTGAAGCAGCAAGGGCAGCAAAGTTGTGTGGCACAGGTGATGCATGACATTTTTGTTATCACCACCTTGCCAGGCCCTATGTGCCAGGAGGCTCCAGGATACTGCTGGTGAGAAGAAAGGTGTCTCCTTCACTAGTCTCAGAAAAATATATTGAACAATATACTATGTGCATACCTCCCCAGTCAATAAAAAGGGGTTTCCAGGTGTTATGAGTTTGTTGCCTTTGAATATATCTGGGCCAGATGCCTAATTTTTCATGCCCAACAGCATTCTCCAAGGGATGGGGAAACGCTCCTCACACTTGGCCTAAATTTGCGATTCTCCAAGGAAGAACACTCACCTACCTTATAGTTTGTGACAATAATACGACAGCCAATTATGCAGATTAGTCAAAGATGCTTAATATTCTCCACTCGGCTTCACTCTTTGTAAGAAGCCGCCCTAATAAGAGAGTGGGAGCCAAGTGTCAGGACCTGTCATCCTACTCCACTTCTCTTTCTGAAACAGCTTGAACGTGGAGTGACAGTCTTCAACCTTGCAAAAAATGCACTCCCTGCTAGACTCTGCAATCTGGTTATGCAGTTGATTTGACAGTGGGCCGGAGAGAAAACAAATTAAATACAATCATCTCACGGACTCCTTTCAGAAGTATGCAACAAATGCTGCAGCCCAGTTCCTTAGGAACTTTGTCACAGAGCACAGTCCTAACCTGGAATTAAGCCGACACAAGTTTGGCCAGCACAAGGGACACCATAGAGTATGTTTGGACCACTCTTGGAGTCAGAAAGGCCAGAACACAGACATGCGCCATCCTCCCTGACTCCAAGAGTGGTCCAAACGTCCTTTACTGTGGCTCTTGTGCCAGCCAAACTTTGCTGGCCTAACTGTGCCGGCTTAACTCCAGGTTAGGATTGCGCCCACAGTCACATTTGCAGGTAAATCAAACACAGTACAGCACAAAAGCCATTTCACAATATCCTCTGAAACGCCGGATAGATATGAACATAATGTAGTACAAGAACTGTTTGACTGATTCCTGGCTTAATGTCCTAAATCAGTGACAAAATTAAGGCATGCTGGAACCCAAGTGAATGTTTGCAGAGTTTGATTTTTATGTGGAAGCTCCTATATTCAAACAGGGGGTAATGTTCATCAAGTTAAGGAGCCTTTTTTTTTTTTTTTTGCCAAACTACAGAAACATCCCCCTACATTTGCATATACAGTATACTCCGCAGCACACCTAGCAGCGAGTGCAGGGGCCCAGGGGCCATCCCAGAGTGTCACGTGAGGGGTGACCACTTGAGAACAGCCAAGATGACGGCTGCTAAGGAAGCAGCTTCCCAACTGCCTTTCAGCTTCTGTACAGCCACAGCAAACTTCTGAACTCAGCGTTGTGTTTGTATCCTTTCTGATCCCATTTTGGCTTCTGCAGAGCCGATGCTAACCCCCTGAACACAGTGTAGTGCTATGCTCAGAGATTTTCATGGGCTCCAAGAAGCTGAAAGGTGACCAGGAACTAGAGCAGTAGCTCTGTGTCCTACTGTCCCAGCCAATACCCTCTGAACCGGAAGTCACGTAATGCTGTTGCACAACGTCACAACGTCAGCACCCCAGGGGGTGGGGGCCTTGCTTGGGTATGCCACTGCCTATCCCCACACCTTTTGTGAAGATCCTACTTCCAATAAGCAAGTCGTTCTGTCGTTCTTCCAATATTGTTGTTCTTCCAATACTTCTTAAATGCCATAAATATGTTAAGCGAGGCATTTGGATTTTCTCCCTTGATAGGTCCCTGACCTACCTAAAATCTGTCCAAGCTGCAAGCTGTAACCAGCTGTACATGAGTGCAAGTTGTAGCCATGTTTTTAAGTAGTTGACTTAACAGCATGATGCACACAAGTTCTCTTGCAAGTGCAACCAATTTCACAACTGACCCTGCAAAGTTCCATTTGATAAAAGCAGGCTATAATTAGGGTTGCACTCCTCTAGATTTACAACAAAAAGGAAAGATCTCCCCCACTCTTATGATAGTTCCAATTATTTGTACTTTTATTTGTATACCGAATGTCAATAAAGGTCACAGAACTATGGTTGCAATATTTTTGTACCTGGTTTATTTGCCCTGATCCAAAGACAGGGATCAGGGACCATCTCCATATCAAAGCACATTTGTAGTGAACGAAGCCAGGACGTTGCCCGTCTGCCTGCTCACACACAAATGATAGAAGACGACTGTTGGACGTCTTTGAGCAGGGCCTGAAATAATGTTAAATCAGCCGACCTCCGCTTTCTGCACATTATTTGCCAGGATAAACTGATAACAGGAAGGAGACTCCACCTCTGGTTACAAAATCATAATAAAAGAAAAGAAAAGAAATCCAGCAACAACAAAAACCTCGGCCCACGTGACTCTCGTCAACATCTGCTTCTTTTCTTTTCCTTCCTCGAAAGCATGCATGAATAATCAAGACCACAGTGCTGCTGTTAATTGTAAAGATCATCAGTAAACTTCCAGGTGCTGTTTACGACATAACCATTGTAATTTGGTGTCCTAAAATCAGCATCTCCCTAACATCATTGTGTGCCCCAGGGCAGGGGGATTCTGCAGCGTTTCCATTGTCAAAGGCTGTTGCAACCCCATTCGCTTGCACCTGCAGTGTTGGAGGTGGTAATTCCTAATATTAGCCAGACCTCATGAGGAGAGGGCCTGTCTTTTTTTTGCTAACCTTTTTATGATTCAACACTTTACAATCCATTTGAAATCATTTAAATCTCCTTTTGATTTTGTTGCTTTTGCCCCATGTTTATGCTTCTTTCATGCTGTAGCTGTCTCCATGTGCCACAGCTGATCTGCATGAAGCAAGCTAAGGCAGCTATGTTCTGTCTTGGCTAGAATAAGATGGAAATGTAACTACTCTTATGAAAATGCAAACATGCATCTGCACTGCTTTACACTTGATGATGATGATGATGATGCCTTAGTCAGGAACAAATTCTTAGGCTGCAGTCCTGTGCATAGTTAGAGTTAGACCTGGAGTTAGGCCGTCACAGTTAAGCCAGCCAGTTTAACTGGCTGGCACCAGGGTCACCGTAAAGCACATTTGGACCACTCTCGGAGTCAGGGAGGATGGTGCACATCTGTGTGCCGGCCTCTCTGACTCCGAGAGTGGTCCAAACATACTTTACGGTGTCCCTTGTGCCAGCCAAACTGTGCTGGTGTATTGGAAAAGACAGGAGATACCCCGAGGATAGGGAGTGGTGTCAGCAATGGCCCCTTGTCCCAGGTGGACCAGGGATTATAGGGTTAATCCCAGAAGGTTTTGCAAGCCTCGGGAGCACAGCTGATGAGGCCAGCACAGGTGCAGATGGGCGTGGCTGATGTTAGAGTCTGCCCAGCAACAGACATGGATAGGCTGGCCTCAGTATAAAGCTGGAGGCAGCAGAAAGGGATCTGGGATGGGACCTGGGAAGGTCCTAGGAAGGAAGCCGGCTAGTTACTGGAGAATGGTACCTGGGAAGGGAGCTGGATAGGTACTGGAGGATGGTACCTGGGATGGATGGATTGCTGGCCTGAAGGACTGCTGGACAGACTGAGCCTGAAGGAAGGACAGTTGAACTGGTTAAGGACGGGATTTGGAGGAACTGCTGGCCTAACTCCAGGCTAGGATTGTGCTCTGAGACTTGCTTACTGATGTCCATTATTTATGCTGCCAAGGTGTTTTATCCAGACAAACCTAAACTCTCTTGCAATATATGGAGGTCACATAGGGTGCAATCCTAACCATTTTCCAGCACTGACATAGCTGTGTCAATGGGGTTGTGCAGTTGGGGGGCAGTCACAGAGGCCTCCTCAAGGCAAAGGAATGTTTGCTCCCTTACCTCAGAATTGCATTGTCCTTACCCCGGTGCTGGAAAGTTGGTTAGGATTGTGCCCCAAGGCACATTTTCAGGTGACATAACATTGAGGATTCTATATATGAGCTGGCTCAGTGGTGGCACCAGGTTACAGGGCCAAAGGCCATGCCTGTATGCGAGCTCCTCTCCCCTAATGACACCAGTAACATTCCCAAAGGAACGGTGGAGCACTACGTTTTGCACATGCCTCAACACACCGTGTAAGCACCCCGTCCCCTCACCTTTGGAGCCATTCCAGGTGGCGAGAACAATGCAGAGGCATCTGCTCTCTCCATCCAGAATGGCTCCAAAAGCAAGGGAAAGGGACACTTACACAGCCCATTAGGGTGCCTAGTATGCCACCCCCCACCTGGGAACGCTACAGAATGACACTTTGAACATTACACCACTGCCACTAGTATGCACAATTCATAGCTTGGGCTTCTGTTATGCACTCAGTGCCAGGGGCGGAGGGAGGGTGTAGCCAGGGGTGCGGAACGCATGGGTGCCGGCAGCGGGGGGCGTCGGCAGTGCGGAGGCGGCAGAGTGAAGAGGAATCGGCGCGACTTTTGGCCCACCTGCTCTCCCTCGTTCCCGTTGCGCTCCGAAATGGAGCTGTTCCAGGCGCAGGGAGGTGTGGCATGGCGGCGCACGGGGGTGGGGCGACGTGCCGGGGGCGCAGTTTCATCGCCCTGCCATGGGCGCAATCCGCAGCCCTGATCCTCTCCATACGCCACTGCTCAGTGCCCAAACTGACCCATGTATGACGCCACCCATTAGCTGGCTGAAACTTGCACTACCGTTCCCCTGAGAACTTCTGCTGGAAAGCACAATCTGTTAGGACGGTAATGTTGGCTCATATGTTGGCTTCATGCGGTCCTTGGGTATAGCATTACAGAATGTTTGAACTGGGCCCAAGAGGGATATCTGCATACAAATGAAGGTAAGGACTGGGTGAACAAATAGGAACCTCTGATAACTCTACTGTACATGGTTGAATTTTTTCCTTATCATAATCCCATCAGTGTCAAAAGACTTTTATTGAGTAACAAAAGTCAACCCTGTCTCCTTCCCTATTTAGAGTCAGATTTTAAGTTCATTGTTGTCCCATTTCAATGGGATAAAACAAACTTCAAGTCAAATGCTATACCTGGACTATGAGATTGAACACACGTTTGATCAGACAAAGATTTTAGATACTGCAAGGCTACTGGGAAAGGGAGGGCTGATTTTGTCATTTTGTGACATGTTGAATTGCCGAACCAAACAGGTGGTGGGTACATGGCTGACTTTTGCTGCAGATTTTGGCACAACAAAGGCAACCACCTGCTTATCCGATAATTGTCCTGTGCATACTATATTTCTGCATAACCAGATTGGCCCTGTGAGCCTCCCAGGTTGAGCCACATGGTTGTCAGAGGTCCATTTCACAGTAAGAAGAAATCCTTTAATTAAAACTTTGTTGCTGGTAACAAACGTAATGAGTGATGAAACTAATGCATCTATATTGAGACATTCATGTCTAACACAAAACATTTCTATTCTTTTACATATACAACACTGTTTGGAAAGATTCAGAACCTGAACTCTAAGCTATTTCCATCACCCACTTGGCACACACTTGCCCTGTCTAAAGAAATTATCATAGTTTGCCCAATATCTTCCTTTTTTTCCCCTGGATAAGTGTGTGCATGCTCATGGGTGCATGCATGTGCATGTAAATATCATAATCCATTGATCGTTAACCAAGACATTTTGATGGTTCCATTCCCTTGTTTGTTACATAGGATGCAGGACTTGTGAAGTCTCCTGCAGCATGCTAATCAATGAGCCTAATCCAGTGATTCTCAAACTTTTCAGTCCGGAACCAATTTTTTAGAATAGCACTTGTGTTGGGACCCACCAGAAGCAACACCATTAACCTGGAAGTGATGTCATAGCCAGAAGTGACATCATCAAGCAAGGAGTGCTGCATTGTGACGTAATCAAATGACACTCCTGGAATGCAAACTGGCATTCTTGGACTGCAGCAACTGCACAACCATGAAACATCTCTGACAGAAAGCCAGATTTAGGACAAAATATGATGTAAAATTACTGAACTAAAACAAAAATTTTAAAAAAGCATCACTTGAAAATTCAAATTGTTAATTCTTACAAGAGGAATATAGCAGGAGTAAGATATGCAGCTTCCAAGTGGGTTGCTCCCAGCTTTCTGTGACCCACCTGACATCAGGTCGTGACCCACAGTTTGAGAAACACTGGCCTAATCAATGGGCATTTTATAATTCCTAAAATGCCAGAATTATAGCAATATGTGATTACGATTTTTCTCTGGATTAAGGATTTATTCCACCAGTAATTCTAATTTACATTCTTCCTGGCAGCGCCAATACAAGGCTGCTGGGGACGCTTTACCCCTCATGGCATTTCCCATCTGCTTCCCATTTCTAGTCCAGTACTCTAACCGCATGAAGTGCCATAATAGCATTCTTTAGATTGCAATTCATTTCAGCAATTTTCAGTCTTCTTCGTCTCGTGGCACACTGACAAAGCACTGAAATTATCAAGGCACAGCATCATTATTATTTTTTTACAATTGTCAAGGCACACTGCACTGCTGGCCAACCACACCCCCCACTGGCCCTACTAATAAATTACCCTCCCCCAAACTCACCTGTGGACCATTTGTGGCACACCAATGTGTCACAGCACAGTGGTTGAAAACGGCTGCTTTAAATTGATTGTAAAGTCATCTTCTCATGACTCCGTCCTTTCACTAATGGAACTCATGCTCTGGCCGTGGAAGGCCTGGACTGCTGGCGCCGCAGCCGAGTGACAGCACATGCCCTGGGCTACCGATGCAAACGGCTGCCAGTCCCAGGCATGTGTCAACAGAGTACTCAGCTCAGCTTTGGAATGCGGGGGCATTCCAGAGCATTCCAGGGAAAGGTTGGGGCAGGGATTAGGGCCAGCTGGGGCAGCCCAAGGGTAGGCTGGGGGTCGATACTGATAGCAGCAGGACTGCCCGTATCCTTTGCCCACTTTCCAGCCTCAACACACCCCACTGGGGCTGCTCAGACTTATTTGCGATATTTATTTGCAACTAGCCTTTTGTTACCCGGCGTTGCCCAGGGGACACAGTATCCCCAGCCTCTATTAGGAGAAGGAATGAATACAGGGACAGAAGCAAGCAAAGGAGCGTAATGAAATTGTCACACTCACTGAATTAGCCCTCTGGAAATAGGTCCCTCTCAGATCCGACTGGGTGCTGGAACTCTCTGAATCATTTGCAACTCTTTGCAAATTTCACTTTCGCTTTGGATTAGTCCCTGTGTATCACATAACCTGCAGAATCGTTTGTGACCACAGGGTGGCAGCAGACCTGTAGTCCAATGCAATCCCCTTGGTTCCTGACGATCTGGCCCCCCTCCCCAAAAAACAGGGGGCTGTAGGGGGGTCTGACCCCCGCAGTGTTCTTTGCCAGGCTGCAAGGTACGTGTGTGCCAAGTTTCGTGGCACTTGGTCAAGGCGTGGGGAAGCCTATGCATAACATACATACATACACACAGTGATGTCATGCACCCACTACGCACCACTACGCGAGTACCGGTTTCTAGAAGTTGAGCTGGCCTAAATCATTATTTGTTTGGCATTTGGACAAGTGCCAATCAAAAGTGAGTACCGGTTTCTAAATCATTTGGATGACACCACTGCATACACACATACATACAGACACACACACACACACACACACACACACACACACACACATACCCACGTCCGTTTTTATATATATAGATAAATAAATTTTGTCCACCGCCCACTGTCAAGGGGGACTCAATGGGCTGGCACATATCCAGGTAAGCCTATTGGAGGCCATATTGTGGTGGAGTGGGTAAGTAAAATATTCTTTTACTTATCTCCACCTCATCATATTCCCCAGCCAACCTATTGCGTGCAACAGAAGCCGCACTGAGTGCTATGGGCCACTAAGAATAGGATTGGGCTGTAAGACAAGCAGCTGTTGTGTCCTTATTCTCTCCCTTTCATTTAAAATCTTTTTTAATTAAAATGTAAAATACATTTCTGATGACCCCTTCAAACTGCCCATCTGCTTTGTTGTTAATAGTTTGCACTGAAATGGTAATATTAAAATAATCTTCATAGAAGCTTCTTCCTGACTTTAATGGGAGTATAATTGTGCAAAACTCAGTCCGGGATTGCCAGGTATGCTTGATCATGGACTTATTTGTCTTTACATCTTACATCTTTACATCTTCACATCTTGCACAGTAGATGCTGGCTTTGCATGTGCTTTTTTTTTCACCCATGGCAATTGGACTCCATCAGCCTGCCAGAGTCTTGAGAGCTTGGGGCCCAAAATAGGACAGAAACGTTTTTCAATATTTGGTAATTTTAAACCACCAGTATTAATAGTTGGCATAATTTTTCTCTTCAGCCACTATTTTGCACACAGTGCAATCCTAACCTGCACTGGAATAGGCAGGCCAGCTTACCTACTCTGCATCCTAACCATGTTAGGAGGCCGCTGCAGTTCAATGCAGGACAAGGGGATATGTTCCTCTTGTCCTGGGGTAAGCTCCAGCCAGCCCTATGGGGCTGCTCAGATCTGCAGTCCACGTAGCCAGTATTGGCCCGAATCAGGGCCGCCCAGCCCAGGGATGGGAGTTAGGATGTGGCTGTGTCCTATCTCTGCCCCCTCTCTGCCCATGGCACCACCCTGTTACACCCCCTGCCTGCCTCCAGCATGCCTTTGGTACAGCCCTGTGCTGGCAGAACTAAACCAGTGCACGGTCAGTGCAGCGGACAGGTGCAGTGGCACACATGCACCAGCGCTACAGCTTGCACTGGCCCGGCGACCAAATCTATGGTGCAGATGCACCTAATGGCACATTTGCAACAGTGCTGATCCGGCGCAAGACTGCCGCACCGGCACATAGCCAGGTTAGGATTGCACCCACAGTGTCATAACAAATTTGGTACCATCCTTTGTCCACTGCCAAGAATTAGGCCCTGGGTTCAGAACTCCATGCCTAAAAAGTATAACTAACGGGGAGAGTTCAGATTATTCAAGAATGAATCTCACAACCCCAAGGCAAGAACGTTTTCTTCCGAACATTGATGGGTTGAAGTTTGAGAGACTCTCTGTTAAGGATCCTTTTTTTCCACAGGTTACCTTTTAAATAGATGCTTTCAAATTATGGTGTTGGAGAAGACTCTTGCGAGTCCCCTGGACTGCAAGGAGATCCAATCGGGCAATCCTCCAGGAAGTCAAGCCTGATTGCTCCCTGGAAGGGCAAATTCTGAAGCTGAAGCTCAAGTACTTTGGCCACCTCGTGAGAAGAGAGGACTCTTTAGAAAAGACCCTCATGCTGGGAAAGATTGAAGGCAAAAGGAGAAGGGGGCGGCAGAGGATGAGATGGTTTGATAGTGTCACTGAAGTGATGAACATGAAATTGGGCGAACTCCGGATAGTCCAGTTCCTTACCAGCGCACTTACCATATCAAATCAAAAGAATTCAAACGAAAGCCCTCTCAACTGGATTCGACAGTACTAGGTGTGCATATTGCCAGGATGAAACCCCGGGAAACTCCGAGTACCAGAAGTGGGCCATTTACAAGATGCCATTCTGAGAAT
>JAJKFI010000136.1:1955997-1970117 GCA_029204185.1 Lerista edwardsae | reverse complement strand
TTATTTATTTATTTATTTATTTATTTATTTATTTATTTATTTATTTAGTTATTTAGTTAGTTAGTTAGTTAGTTAGTTAGTTAGTTCAGGGCATTCACACAACATTTTGCCCTAATCTTGCTTTCTGTCAGGATGTTTCATGGTTGTGCAATTGCTGCAGTCCAAGAATGCCAGTTTGCATTCTAGGAGTGTAATTTTATTATGTCACAATGACGGCTCTTCCTGTTTGATTATGTTACTTCTAGGTATGACATAACTTCCAGATTAATGACATCACTTCTGGTGGATCCCAACATGAGTGCCATTCTACAAAGATCCCAACTTAAAACGTTTGAGAACCACTTTTCTAGCAGAACGAGGCCTCCTTGGGATTGTGCTGGGCCAGCAACCCACTCTATTGGCCTCTGTGGGGCCACAGAGGTCAATAGCGTGAGTTACCAGCCCAATGCAATCTGGAAAAGGCCTCCAGGGCCTCCTAGAAAGGCCTTGCAGCACTAGAAGAAACAGTGCATCATGGCCTAAGAAATGGGTCTGCAACCCAGCGCACATCATGTCACAACCCACCAGTGGGTCACAACCCAAGTTTGAGAAGCTGTCCATTAAATAGGTTTAATGCACCTATTTAATGCACTTATTTAATGCATTTATTTAATGCATTCTGATTATTTTATGCACTTTGGGTACAGTTGCCATTGAAATGTTTGCCTCAAGGAAAATTTGAAGCAAATTGGGGGATTTCTTATTATGTGAATTTTGAGAGAATCCATAGACATTTCAATAGAACTAGAACAGTGATGGCGAACCTATGGCATGCATGTCAAAGGTGACACCCCAAAATGTTTGGGATGACACACAATCATTCACCAATACATGACAAAAACTGAATTTATTTTACTCATTTTTCATTTTGATTATTATTAGATGTTTACGTAATACATAACATCACACATGAGTAGACTGTATTTTTTGTTTAAATAAATGAATATAAAGAATTGTTTCTCTTTTGCTTGGGAGGGGGGTTGACACACCAGCAAAGCCAAGTTAAGCATTCTTCAAAGTTTTGACACACTGAGCCCGAAAGGTTCGCCATCACTGAACTAGGAGCATATCTAACATAATGTACACTTTTTTCTGGCCAGCGTTGATTATATCAGTGGTATTCAAACGTTTTAGACCAGGACCCACTTGTGTTGGGACCAGAAGTGATATCATTAACCTAGAAGTGATGTCGTAGCTGGAAGTGACATCATCAAGGAAGAAGTACTGTTATTGTAACATAATAAAATGACACTCCTGAAATGCAAACTGGCATTCTTGGACATTAGCAATTGTACAACCATGAAACATCCCTGACAAAAAGGGGCAGCACAATCATAGCGTGCCCTTTGCATCGACACGCCAAGCAGCACCAACTCTGAAGCCGACACTGCTCACCAAAGACGGTCAGCGCAAGGGATTCTCTGTCCCGTTTTGAGATGGGGATTGGTGGGAGGGGGGAAGCGGGAGGTGGGACTTGGACGGGACCATACGGCCACTTCCTAAGCCCATCAAGCAAGGCCATGTGGCCCAATTCGGGCCACATGGTCTCCTCGGATCTGTACCCACTCTTTAACAGATCCGAGGAGCACATAGGGGAGGCTGGAGCCTCCCCTACGGTAAGGGAATGCATGCTCCCTTGCCGCGGGAGGCTCCAGCCTCCCCCAACCCAGCGTTGGATATGGCACTGGCCAGCCGGCCTTGCCATTCCAGTGCTGGGTTGGATTGCACCCCAAGTTTATGGCAAAATATTATGTAAAGGCACTGAACTAAAAACAAAATTTAAAAAAAACCTCACTTGAAAATTCAAACTATTAATATTCACAAAAGAAATATAGCAAGGTCTGCAGTTTCCAAGATGGCTGCTACCAGCTTTCTGCGACCCACTTGACATCAGGGCATGACCCACCAAGTGGGTCCCGACCCACAGTTTGAATACCACTGGATTATATGATTGCATCCATGCAGTTCCTTCAGCCCTGCCTCTGAGCAAATCATTCCTAGGTTTGAAAATCCACAGTCGCAATCCCACACATTGCATCAATGTAGCACATGTATGAAATGAAAATGCTTTGGTGTTATAATCAGCTTTCTTCCATGCTGCGTCTCGATACGCATTTACAACTACAGAATGTTGAGGCCATGGAGAGCCAGCAAGCAAGCCTATCACCTCCAGAAGCCTGTCAAAACAACAACATGTAGAGCACAAAATATACTTTAGCAGTGTTACACGGAATCTTGAAAATCCTTGTCTCCTTCATGAATAAAGCAGCCAGCTCAAAAGAATGAGACAAACGTTTTGGACAAATTCCACAGTACTGTAGACAGTTACAAGATCAATGAGACTTAAGGCCATTAAGCTTTTTCCAGGTGTGAATAGTTCCTCCTTAAATATGATAGATGATTAGCAATGGGTGAATCCCCCTGCATCATATTTAGAATGTGTTCTCTAAAAATGGATTGATTGGGAGGGTGACCACCAGATGCAAGCACTCCATTCTTAAATGAATCAGTTTTAAAGAGCGCCCAATCCTAATTGGACCATTCCCGTAGTGCTGTATTGTTCTTCCATTTGTAACTGACGTGACAAGAATAATAATTAACAAATCTGTTAAATGAATGTCACCTGGTTGCAGCCAAACACCTGAGAGTTAAATGGAGAGCTCGGAACTCTAAAGCACTATAACATTACTAGATCACAGGAATGACTTGGCCTTCACTCCAAATCTTCTAATACTTTCAAGCCTAGAGCAGGTGTGGTATATTGAGGGCGCAATCCTAACCTGGAGTTAGGCTGGCACAGTTGGGCCAGCAAAGTTTGACCGGAACAAGGGACACTGCAATGTATGTTTGAACCACTCTCGGAGTCAGAGATGTCAGCACACAGCACACAGATGTTCACCACTTTGAGAGTGGACCAAACGTGCTTTACGGTGGCCCTTGTGCCAGCCAAACTTTGTTGGCCTAACTGTGCCAGCCAAACTGCAGGTTAGGATTGCGCCCTAAGTGAGTTTGAGACCACAACATGGAAGCATATCGGGAGAAATCTGATGGGGAAGAATTGAGTAATTGTAAATACACATTCTGGCAGTTTTACACACCATCCAGCCTCAGGTGCAGCCTCATCCAGAAATGAGTCCTGCAGGAAAACCTGGAGATACTTGCTTCTAGGGAAAACCTGGAGGCATTTGCTAAATGTGGGCCAAGGACTTGCCTGTGACCATCAGATAAATGTTTCCTGTACAGTACTTTATCATACTCATCCTTGATCCAAAACAAGTATTGCACATTCTGTTTCTGATGCCGATATGCTCCCCAGCACAGAAAAAATCTCAGACAAGTTTTAGCATTCCTAGAGTACTGCAATCATGTAGATATTGCTGAACCATCTGGGAAGCAATTCCTCCCACCCACACTCCCGTGCTCCCTGCAGGCTGGCACTGAGCTTCAGCCAGCTGGCATGATAGTCACATTACCCAAGCACACTCCACACCAGCTGGCCAGAAGAAGATGCACATGCCAAGGCTGGCTGACAAGGCTCCGACTATGGTCTCCCAGTCTTCCCAGCTTCTGCTTAGGTTCTACTGCCTCCCTACACTTTTTGTTCTCCCATGAATTGTGCAGATCTTTCCTGAAAGTCCCTTTTCCCTTCTTCTGTGCTGTAATCAGAGTTCAAGGCCATGTCTGCCCATATCCATTTCCCTCATCCTTGTTCCACCCTAATATTTTCTGATTATTTCCTATTGCATTCACTCAGTTGAAAGCATCCTCTCAGAGTCTTTCTCATCCATTATGTTTCCGTCCCCCTCCACCCCCTATCAACTGTGCAAACCTCTCTCCATTACAATTACTCATATAACCCCCTTGAACAAACCACTTTTAAAACAACCATAGGTGGTGGTTGTTTTTTCCTTTCCAACAGTACACCATTTCTCAAATGAAGAAACAGGAAAAGTATGAGTGATCTGGTGGGTAGTGGCCCATGCAGTACTTTTTAAAGGTAAACATTTCCCCACAACCGAATGGTCTAGTCGTGATCAACTGTAGGGGGCGGTGCTCATCTCCGTTTCAAAGCCTGTAGAGCCGACGTTTTGTCCAAGGACAAGTTTCCATGGTCATGTGGCTGGCACATGACCCTTCCCACCGAAGTGGTCCCTATTGCATTTAGATGCTTTCAAACTGCTAGGTTGGCAGGAGCTGGGACAAGCAACGGGAGTTCACTCCGTCGCGCAGTCTTGAACTCCCAACCTTGCAGTCGGAAAGCCCAGCAACAGCGGATTAACTTGCTGCGCCACCAGCAGTACTTTTTACTGGGATGCAAAATGATCCCCAAGTTCAAAATATATGCTTAGCACAACAGGTCTGTATGGATGCATTCTCTTTAAAAGACACAGCATATGACTGTTTTTTTTTTAAATTCTACCTTTCCTCCAAGATGCTCAGGGCAGTACATATATGGTTCCCCCTCAACAATTCTGCAAGGTAGTTTACACAGGGGGCAGGGGAGAGTAGCCCAATGAGATTCTGAACCCATCTCTCCAGTCTTTATCTGGCATTCTTACCACTACACCATACTAGTGTCAAGCATGGAAGACAGCAATTTTTGCCCCCTTTCCATATCCATACATTTAAAGGAGAGACAAGCAATGATTTTTAACCCATTTCTAGAGGGGAAGCTGTATCAGTCTGTTGCAACAAAGATAACCAAGAGTCTTGTAGCACATTAATGATTGACACATTTATTTCAGCATAGGCTTTCTTACACATCCGATGAACTTCTTAATCAGAGGATGATATTGATTCAATGATATCAATGAGGATTATATTATTATTATTATTATTATTATTATTATTATTATTGCTGCTGCTGCTGCTGCTGCTGCTGCTGCTGCTGCTGCTGCTGCTGCGTTAGTTTGGGCACATTCCCTAACATAATTTGAAGATGATGCACAGTGGCCAGTTAACATGCAAAATCTCCTTCTTACAGACTTTCTTCATTTTCTGCACATTCTAGTAAAAGTGCACAATAGCTGCAGTTGTGTATGTGCATTATCCTTTCAACTCACTTTAACTACAACGTATGCAAACCATTATCCACTTCACACTAAAATGGGTGTAGGTTTTAATAGCAGAGTACTCTGGGTGAAGTGAGAAATACAAGGTATATGTAGCAGCAGCTTGTGCTGGCCATGCTGGATTCAGTTCACATAAGGGACAAAAAAAATTCCCCAAGATCCCTCTGAACACTGTAGGTCTGATCCAGCTTGAGCAAAATATCACAGAATATCTCCTAAGCCTTTTGCATCAGATGTTTCTCTTAACAGCTGCTGGCTCGCAAAGGTTTGCCTGGTCTGCAGGACTGCATATGGTAGCTAATAATCTGATGACAAAGGGGTCTCTATCATCTGCCCTCTGTAAAAGCCACTTGGTGATTTGCTGCATGTTTCCATTTTTACAGAATGCATATATGAATATATATTTGAAGAAAAATGAGTGATACTACACTTGATAGGAGCAGCCACATTTGTTGTTCACATGTCTACTTCATTCATGTATAAAGCAAACAGTGGGATATATTTTTAATATCAAAAGAAATTTGCAAGCGAGAGGGATGAAATCTCCCTGTTACCACTGGCGTAGTTACCTATGGGGCAGGGGGCGCAGTGCCCCAGGTGCCATCCTCAGGAGGGGTGTCACCACTGAACCCCAAATTTCAAAAATCACAAGTTTATGGAATACAACCATCAAGCTGTATACTGTTGGGTGTGGAATTTCACCCAGAATTAAATGGAAAAAATAGAGTGTTATATCCAGTGCTTTTTTTGTAAAAAAAAAAAAAAAAAAAAAAAAGGTGCAGGAACTCACAACTTGTTAATCTTTTATGTATTTCTTTATAAACCATTTTGTATTGGAGAAATAAGTAATAAGATACAACTAGACACTAAAAATTAAAAAAAGATTTTCTATTCACCAATCATTTTTAAAATAAATATTTTATCATAAATAAATAAATAAATAAATAAATAAATAAATAAATATCATGCGACTCCCATCCGTCCGTCCCCCAACTCACAGCCAGATCTCATAAGTGGCTCCTTCCAACTTCACACACTGGTTAGAAAAAGCCAAGGAGGGAGCAGGAAGTGAAATCGCTGCTTTTAACCCTTAAAGCGCATCTCGCAAGGAAACAGAGTCTGGCGCTCTTTGGAGGAGGAAAATCACACACACAAACACAAACACCCCCCAACTTCGCAGCCGGACAGGAGGCACCTCTGCTCCCCTCCTTCGTAGCCCCCCCTTCAATCCCAAACTGCAGCCTCCAATGCCTCCTGCATGGCTCCTTCCTATGCTCAGCCCAATCCTATGCCTGTCTACTCAGAAGTAAGCCCTATTATAGTCAATGAGCTTACTCCCATGAAAATGTCTATAGGATTGCCACCTCAGTGTCTGCAGGCATCGACCAGCGCGCGCACACACACTCTCCAACATGCACAGAGATCAGCAGCAGCAGTTCTGGCAGAAAGTGAGGAAGACCTCAAGAACCTTCTGATGAGGGTTTATACTGGTGTGACATCTGTCTTGTTCACTGTACAATGTACTTTTATGTATGACGTGCCATACCTCTTGCAAGAATCAGTACATTGTTTGCAGGAGAGGGAGTTTGATTTGAACAGAGTATGCTAAAAATAAAGACACCATTGACAAGAAAATATTTATTTATTTATTTATTTATTTATTAGACCTAACGGCATACATACAAGAAATAATCTATGGCTAGAAAGTTGCAGGAAAACCAAGTTGCAGAAAGATTTCAACACACACACACACACACACACACACACACACACACACACTCATAAGGAGCCATTTTAGTTAACTAGAACAATCTTAGTCCTCGCGCATGGAGAGTTTTGAGAGCAGGGAAAGTTCAGTGAGCCTGAAGCGAGGAGGGCTGCGAGCGAGCAGCTCAGCTAGGCACCCAGCTGACCCAGCTCAGCCTATCGTCAGCAGAGGCACCGCAAAGTCCACCTTCGCCGCCGGACTCTGGCAGTGGGCGATCGGGGGGAGGCTTCACTGGCTTGACGGGAAGGAGGGCGTGCGAGCTGGAGCCAAGGCAGTGCCTGGGCGTGGGTGGCAGGACGGGGGGGAATCAACTGGACTGCAGGAGTTCCTGGGAACTTCTCCGAAGATGGAGCCAAAAACAAGCACAGAAGGGGGGGCGAGATCACGAAGAGGGAGCCGGTCTGCACCTTACCTCGCTCGGCTCCCACTGCCAGCCCCGCAGCCAGAGGAAGTAATCCCGAGATGGCGAGCAGCGTGCGGAGAAGCCGCTCGGGCATGGTGCGGAGTCTGCTGGGCTCTTGCTTCCCGCCTCTTTCCCTGACTCTGCGCAGGTGCCCCAGGATTCAGAGCGCTGAAAGGGAGCGCCCCAGGATTCAGAGCGCTGTAAGTTGAAAGCGAGCAAAACCAGCCCCTCCTTCCCTCCCTCCCTCCTCGTCTCGCAACGTTTCCCCCTGGGATTGTGTAACCTCCCACACTTCTTTGCCATCATTACCCCTGTTCCCCTGTTCCCCGACCACTGCGCTAACGACTTGTGATCAGAGCCGCGGCTGCCAGTCAGTTTAAGTGCGGCGCTGCGGGGGACTGCATAAAAAAGGTGCCGGAACACCGTTCTGCTGCGTTCTATTAGAAAAAAGCCCTGGTTATATCTCTATTCTAGTGAAGGTTATTGCAAAAAAAATTAAAAACCAAAAATAAAACTTCTTTTGTAAAATCACAATTTTTAAAATTGCGGTTTTAAGGAATAATATGATCATGCTGTATACTGTTGGATGAAGAATTTCACCAGGAATTCAGTGAAAAAACCCCGGAGTGTAATATCTATTCTAGCACACGCGCGCACACACACACCCCAAAAATACAAGTGTCTTATGCTGAGGTGTCAAAACATCTAGTTTGTGGGCATGATGAGTCCACAAATTTTGTTGGGGGGGGTCAAAAATGTATGGACCCCAGGTGCAAAATGACCTAGTTATGCCACTGCCTGTTACCTATTTCCTACCCACAATCTAGCCCCTAGATTGAATCCATGTCATGGTTCAGTCTGAAATTTAATCTCCTAGCCAATAACTGATTTGTTTCTGACAGTGAAGATAATGGCAAGAGCACGAATGTGAAAAAGTAAGGCAAATAGTTGCAAGCCGTGAAAATTACTTTATGTGAGTTTGTTTTAAAAAAAAAACAATAAAAATAAGCGTGCCTGTAAATGGAAGAGCTCTCTCTCTCTCTCTCTCTCTCTCTCTCTCTCTCACACACACACACACACACACACACACACACACACACACACACACACGCTCTGGAACTGTTTGCAGGAATTGGAAGCACACCTTTTAGGAAAAAAAATGCTTGCTTGTTTGACCCTGAGCTCTCACAAGTTACCTGCTCCCTGAGCTCTGTCCAGGGTCCTGAAAAAGATGCCACTGACCTGATCTGAGATTGAACCTTGCCTCTTCTGTCTGTTCCAGAGTGCTTGCCATACTTGTTTCTTCCTGACTTGTCCTTGGGTTCTTCTTCACTGAAACAAGAAATTAGAGCAGTGGTTCTCAAACTTTTTAGCACCAGGACCCACCTTTTAGAATGACAATCTGTCCAAGACCCACCAGAAGTGATGTCATGGCTGGAAGTACCATTCCTGAGAATGTAGCAATAATTTGGGATATTTCTCAGCCATTTTCCAATAGCAAAGTGAATCAGAAAAAAAGAAAAAGCATATTTACACAAGCAAAACAACTGCAAGGAACTCCCCCTTTCCAGCATCCCATCTTCCCATATCTTCAATATGGCTGCTCAAGGAGCTTTGCAACCCACCTGAAATGGGCTTGCAACCCACTGGTGGGGCCTGACCCACAGTTCGGGAACCACTGCATTAGAGTATAATAAGGTCAGAGTAAAATTAAAAGTTTACAATATCAGTAAAGTTACAAGAAATAATGGTTGTCATTGAAGAAAAGAAGGTGGAATCTCAGTAACCAAAAGTCTGGTGGTGAAGGGAAAGCAGGGGGGGGGGGCTGAATTCAGGCTCTGTTTTTCAACTGGCTGGATTTGAGCTACTTCTACCCACCTATCAGCCCAATCCTATACTGGCTGGGTGCTGATGTAATAAGCGTTGAGCTAGCGGAGGCTGCTTTATGGCAGTTGCAAAGCTGCTGATGCACACTGCAGGCCACTACTAGGGATACCAGAGTGGACTCCTTCACACCAGCAGATGGCTTGAGATTCACTAGAACAAGTAAGGCTGTGTAGGGGCTGGAACAGAGCTGAAGGAGGGCAGGGGGTGGGATGGGGAGAGGTGGGCAGAACAGGGAGAAGATAGCTGGGGAGGAGGGTGGATCAAGCCTGGGAGGGGGCATGCACAGTACTTCTGGGAACATTAAGGGCCCAATCCTGAACCCTTCCAACATGAGCGGAACAAGGGTGCTTGGATAGTAAATCTGCAGTGAGGCATGTGAAATGCAGGGGGTAAACTTTAACCGCCTGTGCTATGGCAGCACCAGCCCCTCCCCACCCAGAGGTGAGTTTGCCCCCTCGCTGGCATTGCGCTCCTTCTGGGCGGCCTGGGAGGGCATTCCTGGGAGAAGTAGGGGCGGCCCCATGAGTGTTTGGGACCTGACAGTGGCTTCCATCCCTGGATCTTATCCCTGGCGGGGGCCCAGGCAACCCAATACTGGACTGCTTTTATCACCACTAGCAAAACAGCTGGTGGTGAGCCGAGGAGCCCCATTGTGCTTTCTTCCGGGAAGACTCCAGTGGCTGCCTGGCTTCTGCTGGATGCCTTTTAGCTACTGCTGCACCCATTGTGGCCAAGCAGTTCTAGATTGGACTCCATGTCCCCCATAATCTTCATCTGGGAATCTGTGGGCTGCTTTATGGCAGTTGCAAAGTGAGGTATGGAGTGAGGTGAGGTATGGAGTGAGGTGAGGTATGGAGTGAATAGGGAGAGGGCCTTGTCTGTGGTGGCCCACTGATTGTGGAATTCCCTTCACAGTTTGGCGCACTGAATCCCTACATTTCTGTCTTTTCTGTGCCAGGCAAGCCCCTTTTAATTTCCCTGGGCCTTTTTTAATGCCTGATCAGCTTTTAATGCATTGGTTGGATTTGAATGCTGTAAGTTTTAGGTTGCAATTCTATGCATACCTACCTGGGCAAGCGCCATTGAACTCAGTGGGACTTACATCTGAGTAGACATACCTAGGATTGCAGAGTTAACCTGCTCCTTTATTGACAACTTTATTTATTACTGTGATTTGATTGTATTCACTTCTTTTTTAAAAAAAGAAAAAAGAAGTATTTTTTCCAGGTAACAGAAGTAAATCAAAACAAAAGCTTTTTTTTTTAACAATGCAAAAGAAGATCCAAAGGGTGAATGAACTATATGCAAGCTCTCTGCCCTCTTCCTGTGAAGTCTCACCCCACTGACATGACACAAAGGGAATCAACATCAGATACACTTTTTCAAGCTACTGATTGATATCAAAACGTACTAAATCCATCAACCAATCATATGCCCAATCTAGCTGGAGAAGCATACAAATACTCCAGGCACACATCACACCTGTCTGGATCGGTGATAGATTTCATGAAGGAACTGCACAAATTTTCAGTCCTATAGGTCTTAACACCAAGTTTTGCCCACTCAGGAAAACCCCAGGTGGTGTGCATGATTAAAGCTATATTTTACTCTATCACCTAGATAATTACATGAACAGGGTGGATTTTCATATATTTTCTGGCAAGGAAGCCGGGAGCAACATAAAATTATTTATATAAAGGGTAGTGTGAGGAATTGCTCACTTTTCAGCAGGGACTTTCAGTTTACCCTGATTTCTGTCCCAGAAGGGCCCTAATTTGAAAGATTTGAGCACATCTGTATGAACGTGTATGATGCTCCAAATGAAAAACAGTTCACAAAGCAAGTGGAAAGCTATATATAAAATGATATTTACTTCTCATTTCAGATGAAGCCGGAGACAAAAGGCATATAGGTAAACACAGCTGCAACAGTTTTAGGCATATAATCAAAATGCAGAAAAAAATATTGGAAAACTATCTTAATTATTGTAATTAAATTGTGAACAGTATTGATAGCAAAATACCTTTATAAAGCCTATCAAATCAAAAGGAATCATATCACATATGGGGATGCATTCTGGTGACAAAATTTACTGTGACAAAAGGACTAGTCACTCTCTCCCCCCCCCCTCCAATAAATTAGTGTGGTTAGATAATGATACATAGAGAAGAAGCTAGAGGTGAAAAATACTTTATCAGTTTCTGGTTCGTTGCACTTACCCGATTCCAACTTCTGGAGAAAATGACAACTTGCACCAGGATTAAACTTTCATTTCTTCATATCTAAATTAACTCCATGAGATCTAGAAATATGTTTTAAAGAAGGTACTGGGCAGCACTGGTCTAAACCAACTCATCACAGATTATTTTCATTAACTGGGTTTCAGAAGAGTAAATGTCATTATCCAATGGCCATTATTTATTCATTATTTATTGTTGAATCATAATTGAATATGCAGCATAAGAATCGATCTAGTCCAGCATGCTGTTTCCCACAGTAGCTCATAAAGTGCCTCTAGGGAAGCTCACAAGTTGGAGAAAAAGGCATCATTCTCACCTACCACTTCTCCCCTGAGACAGTTATTCAGAGGCACATTATCTCTGAACCTGGAGGGAATGCATAGCCATCATGACTAGTAGTCATTGGAAGATCTATCCTCGATGAATTTGTTTAATCCATTTTTCAAATTTATCCAAGCTGCTGGCCATCACCCCA
Source organism: Lerista edwardsae (assembly GCA_029204185.1). Taxonomy (NCBI): domain Eukaryota; kingdom Metazoa; phylum Chordata; class Lepidosauria; order Squamata; family Scincidae; genus Lerista; species Lerista edwardsae. The sequence continues at coordinate 1,958,233 of JAJKFI010000136.1, read as the reverse complement.
TCATGTGGCAATGAATTTCACAGACTAGTTATGCGCTGTGTGAAGACAAAAGAAATTTTGTCCATCCGAAACCTCCTGCAATCTGTGAGTGCAATCCTGAGGCGCAACTCCCTTATGCCAACCCAAGCACATTTTCAAGTACCCCTGAGCCGGCTAGGCTGGCATGAAGATGTGCACTGACCTTTCTGCGCTGGATCCAGACCCGAAAGGGATACATTTATGCTGGCTGAGACGGCTGGTGCAGGGGGTTGGAGATGGTGGCAGGAGGGTGTTCTGGGAAAGGGGCACTTTCGGTAGGAGGAGGGCAGACAGCCTGGACCTAACATGCCGTGGATAGTACCCAACATGCACCTGCACTTCTAGTGCAAGTTAGGATTGGACTGCCCATCATTTAATGACCTCTGGCTCTAGTACCATATGGGAGAAAAACCTCACTCTCTCTGCACCATGAATAATTTTATGCCTATTATGCCCCTCCCCTTAATTGCCTTTTCTCCGAGCTAAAAAGCAAAAATGTTGTAGCTTTACTCCCTAAGGAAGGTGTCTCGGCCCTTTGATCTTTTTGCACTTTTGATCCTCTTTTGCACCTTTTCCAGCTCCACAATATCTTTTTTGTATAAAAAAGGAGGGTTTCAGAATTGTACACAATATTTAAAATGTGGCTATGTCATAGATTCCCACTGGAGCAACATAATATTAGGAGTCTCATTCTTGGTTCCTTTCATAATGATCCCTAGCAATGAATGTTGCCTTCTTCGTGGCTGCAGCACACGAAGAGAACATTTTCATTGAGCTACCCACTATGACCCCAAGGTATCTTGCCTGATTCGTCTCTGTCAATTCAGACACCATCAGTTGGTAGTTTTGCCCTAATGGGCATTGCTTTGCACTTAATTGACTTCAAATCACATTTCTCATTTTGTTGCCCATTTATCCAGTTTGGTCATTTTGGAGCGCTACACAATCTGCTTTGGCATTTAGCACCATGAAACAAGTTTCGTTCATCAACAAACCTGGCCTCCTTGCTGTTTACTCCCAATGCCAGAGCTTTAATGAACAAGTTATAAAGTACCAGTCCCAAGACAGACCCATGAGGGATGTGAAAATGGTCTGTTTATTCCGAAACTTTATGTCCTGTTTTGGAAATGGTTGGTGTGCACCCTGAATTAAGCACAGTCAGTGAGCAAACAAATCTCTCGTCAGAAGCGTACCGGCTCGGAAAGCTGGCTGGTGAGCCCTCTGGCCAGAGGCAGATCTAAGGAGGGCAAAGCTCTAAGTTTTGCAAGAAGCCTTACCTTGCAGTGGAAATCACTCCTCTCCTGCACCGTTTTAGCCAATCCTCACAGGGAAAAACAACGTCTTGGCATTGCTTACTGGCTACAGCAGCAAGGGAGAGGAGAGGAGGGAATTACATGACAGGGTAAGGCTTCTTGCAACACTTACAGCTTTGCCCTCCCTGTAGATCCGCCTCTGCCTCTGGCTTGAATTTGCAAAGGCAACCACAAGTGGTCTTGGCCTGTGTGAATCTGCACAGTCCCACTGCCTCAACCCTTCAGGGTTGACTGTGAAAAGGTTGAGATGGATTTTCCAGATGGATTGTGGCTTAAAGTCGAGAGGTCTTGCCCATAAATCTGGGAAAACAGGGTCTCTCACCCACGCTGGTAGATGCCAGCAAGCAGTCCTGGACCTACATTAAGTGAGGAAGGGCAAAAGGCCTTTGTCTCTTAGGGTTGTATTGGGGAGGGGAGCTCAACCTGTCCCAAAGTGCCAAACAAATGTAATCTGCTCCTCCTGACGCCACTTTCTCTTCCACACGTTGAGACCCCTCAGACGTACTGGTACCAGGGGATATAGGAAGACTGTTGCCACATGACAGGCACTGCTGGCCATTTCTGGCAGCAGCCTGGCAGTGCCGGATAGTGCCAGAAAGTTTTTTTCCTTGTGCCATTAAATTGCTGAATTTATAATTATGCTGAGGTGACTTTTGTGTAAATATTGAGGCTGGGTTCTAATTTGAATTGAATGTCCTTATCTGCTCTTTACTTATGTGTATTTATTGTCTATTGTTTATGAGTTAGTGTTGTATGTATGTAGCCATTTAGCTGATACCAAATTCCAAGTATGGCATTCCTACTTGGCCAATTAATATTATCTATCTATCTATCTATCTATCTATCTATCTATCTATCTATCTATCTATCTATCTATCTATCTATCTATCTATCTATCTATCTAT
>JAJKFI010000136.1:1939482-1955987 GCA_029204185.1 Lerista edwardsae | reverse complement strand
TATCTATCTATCTATCTATCTATCTATCTATCTATCTATCTATCTATAGAGAATAACATTTTGCCAGAGGCAGATCAAAAGGAGGGCAAATCTGTAAGTGTTGCAAGAAGCCTTACCTTGCAATGGAAATCACTCCTCTCCAGCACCGTTTTAGCCAATCCTCACAGGGAAAAGCAACATCTTGGCATTGCTTACTGGCTACAGCAGCAAGGGAGAGGGAGGGATTTACATGACAGAGTAAGGCTTCTTGCAACACTTAGAGCTTTGCCCTCCTTTCTAGCACTCCCATTTTGCAATGCAGTTAGTCAGGCTGTGCTGCCGGAAGACAAGTTCAGGCATCACAGATCAGTGATAAAATTGGGCTGGCGCTGTCTCAGTTCTCCAGCTCAGCTACCTTTATTTCACACCCATGATTTCTGCCCAACAGGCAGATAGTCATACACATGTCACTCTGTACATTACATGGGAAAGGTGCCCCCCATTGTCCCCCACCACAATCTTTCAGTTGTGGTATTGGTGCTGTTTGTCTTGGTTTTCTTTGCAACTTGTATGGCTTGTTTACGTGGAAAACCAAGTCCTATTTTGTTTGAGGGAATTTCATTTTGAGAAGATCAGAGTGCATCAGCAGGAATAATAGTGCCCTCACCTCCTTGCCCTGCTGCTCAACGCACACCAATGCATAACCTGCCTGTTTACTTCTATGTGGTGTCGCCAGAATGCTTCATCACTGGGGCCCTGTTGTGCTCATACTTCTAGCTGTCTCACCAGCTACTACAAATATATGAAAATTGACCTCTTTACTGAGAAAAACACGCAAGTGGTTCTTCCGTCAGCCCATTTAGCAGGACACTGGAATTTGTTGCCTGTGGTGAGATCATTTAGAATGTAAGATTCAGCACTCAAATAATTTTAGTCCAATTGTAATAAAACTACAGGCATAATAACTAGATGGAGACTTTGATTACATATTTGGTAAGGACCATGTTCATCCATTCTTCTGTGGGCTACCTAGATGTTTTGTCTAGACACAGAAAGAGAAACATGCTTTCTTTGCAAAGGTAGGGGAAAGCTAGACAAAAATACCACAAAATGATGCAATCTTGCAATTTACTCCTGTAATTTGGTGCTTCCAGGAACTCAGCTAGAGGTTGTCTGTTTCCCATCCCCTGGTCATGGGCTGGTTTCTGAAATGTGCCCAGGTGGGGAGAAACGTGTTATAATCACGACTGTATACTTCAATCCAAAAGCCAGAGAGAAAGTCAAGGTGATATTTATTGAAATTAAAATATGAGTTACGATGGACCTCTTGACTCATCTCTATGAAAAGAACACCTGGAAACTGAATGCAATTATAGAAGGGTGGATTTCATCTTCAACATTTAAAAACTGATGTGCTTACATAGCCATTTAAAGAGATTTTACTGAAATGTCAGTATTTGGCATCCAAGCCATGAGTTTAATGGCAGGCATAATCTACCAAATCTTTTATTGACGTGTACATGCCCATCAAAGTGCCCAACTAGCCTGGCGGATCCCTGAACTGTTACTACAAGTGATAATGGTAGCACCAATACAACACCAAGGGGAGAAGGGAAGCTTAGAGATCTGGTGCCTCTTGCCACACAGCCTCCAGCAGCCCCATGCCAGCATGATCTCTAGCAGCCTCAACAAGGCCCAGTCTATGAATTGCCATGAAGCATAAAATGCTTTCCTGTTATCCAGTTACGGATTCTGTAGGATTGCCCTAATCGCATCAAAGGGTCTTGTGCTACCTAAAAGATCAACAGATTTATTATGCGATGAATACCTTCTAACTGCCTTTGGGGAGAAAAAGACGGCACGGAAACCTTAAAACAAACAGATATAAATACAGTGGGCCCTCATTACACATGGGAGTTCCATTCCTGGGACCCCCGCAAGCACAGAATTCTGCAGGTATTCAAATCCGGGGAATTCAGGCCCCAGTCCAGTCCTGACTGGAGCTCAACAATGTGGGCAAAGTACACCCCAGAGCATATCACCAATTTTCTCCTTGGATGTATGCAGCAGGGGTCTGAGGAGGCCTTTAGGTGAACAGGGTAAGTGAAAAACTGGTTTACTTACCTCTTACTGACCTCATCTGCTCATCATCACCCCACCACCATAGTTCGAAGCTCATGATCCATTGCATGGCAGTGGAATAGCAGGGGATAGGATTGGGCTGTTGGTTGCCCTTCTCTGAACCTGCTCCAGCTTGCTGCAGGCCTCCTTAAAACGTGATGCCCATAAATGGTTCCCAAGCTTTTTGGTGCTTTGACTTAGGTGGTGGTGGATCGCGATGCTTCTGGTGGTGCCAGAGGGAGCTCAAGGGAGCCTCTAGGCTTCCTGGAGGCCTCCAAAAGCCACGCCTGGTTTCAGAAGTAAGCCAGAAGTGGCTTCCAAAAATCACAAGTGGCTATTGGAGGCTTTTGTGGGCCTTTCTGAGGCCCAATCCTAACTTGGATTTAGGATAGTACAGTTAGGCCAGCAAAGTTTGGCCAACACAAGGGACATAAAGTAAATTTGGACCTCTCTTGGACCACTCTTGGAGTCAGAGAGGCCACCACACAGACATGCACCATCCTCCCTGACTCCAAGAGTGGTCCAAACACGCTTTACAGTGTCCCTTGTGCCAGCCAAACTTTGCTGGCCTAACTATGCCGGCCTAACTCCTGGTTAAGATTGTGCTCTGGGTCTGCAGCCCTGCAAAACCCAGAGGAACCCTCTGGAGACTCCTAGGAAGTCGTTCAACTTCCAAAATGGCTCCTATTTGGATTGCATTGGGGGGGGGCGTCTGCAGCTGCGTCACACCACTGCACAAATATATTTCCAGGTGCTAGAAATCAGGCACAGCGTTCCAAATCTCCAGCCCATGCTAACACAATACAGGCTACTCTGCATGTAGAAAGTAAGTAACCAGCCCTGTATTGTTTGGGCAAGATTAGATTTCCTGTTTGACACATTGTATTGAATAAATCCCGCATATACTGCATATAAAGTTTATTGCTTTGTCATTTTGCCCCAGACAAAATCATCTCTCACTAAACAAAAGCAAGACTGAGCAGACTGTCTGCTAAAGAAAGTGTTCTGGCCGAAACACAAAAATGAGTAATTAATTGGATTCCGTTTTTTTAAAATAGCAATTCCAAAGAAATAAATCTAATTACTGAGGAACAAAAAAAAAAAATCTGCCATAATTTTATGACCATCCTTGGATCCACATTTGGCTCCACCTTCCTTGGGCTCGTCATATTTCCAATGGGTCATTACTTGGCCAATGAAGACATTTGGAAGAGTCGTTAATGCCTGAATAATTCACATCCAGCCATTGTCTTGTACCTTCCTTCATGAACTGCAGAGCGAACACAGCATACAATTCATTAGCACTGGGATCAGAACCAGGCTCCCTGGCTTCCAAAACAAATGATCAGTCATGGAGCCAAAAACACAGTGAAAGTAGGTTAAGCCAGAGTAGGCTCTGTTTTTATCAAACTTTCACGGTGTTTAGACTTAGTCAACCACAGTGGACACGGCTCTTTCCTTGATAGATCTTAATAAGCACTGCCTTCCTCTTTAGGGCAATGAAAAGCCTGGATTGTCATTCTTCTAGTATGAGATTATATTCCACATTTTCTGCAAAGTCCTGTGCAATGACATCACACCCTTGTGGTGGCAGGGGCTGGGCCTGATTAGCGTGTGTGCATGTGAGTCGTGGTGCCTGCTTGCTGTTGAACGCCTTCATTGGCTGGCTCAGTTTTGTTTGTTGCCTCCTGTGGCTCTGTTATGTATCCAGGAGGATAGCCAGGGGTTAAGCCTGAGCAAGAGGGCTGGAGGGGTGGAGCTAATCACCCCTCCAATCAGGAGACCTGAGCTAGATGAATCCTGCAGTTAGTTAGGCCTGTTGCCTGTGTTCAGCATTGTTCTATAGCTGTTAATAAAATGCTTAACTGCACGTGTCTTTTGTGTAAGTGGAGTCTACAACAAACCCAGTATTTTACAGGCTCCACTGAAGAGTAATGTACGTACGCTTTGACACAAAATCTGTCTAAATATCATAAGAAGCGGTGGCATCGCTACTTTCTCCTAGGTATACTATGTGTTGAATTCTGTGATTTCAAATACAAGCCCTTGTTCTTTATGTAACATATTCTACTGAATGGGAAGGGAAATCGCCAAAGCCTAAAAAATAGAACCCAGATTTCTTGCATAGAATGTTGTGGCTTTGATAACATTTCAGAATCTCAGTTACAGTAATAAATGTGCTGTATCAAATTCCATCTTCTACTCATGAAAGAACACAGGAGAGGGGCAATTTTTGTCAATTCCCCCCCTCCTTCACCAATGCTGTGCTGCATTCTCTGACAATTCTTTTCTGAGACTGGAGGTCCATTGGCAACAGCAAATGTGATACTAGAGGGCTGGAGAAGGAAGGAGGCATTGGCAAAAATCTTCTTCCCCGCACACACGTGCGCGCGCGCACACACACACACACACACACACACACACACAGAGGCAATCTTCATCACAAGTCCTTCTGTTTGAAGAGGAAAGGATCTGGACCTTCTACATCAGTGTTTCTCAAACTGTGGGTCAGGACCACCTTGGCGGGTCACGACCTGATGTCAAGTGGGTTGCGGAAAGCTGGGAGCAGCTATCTTGGAAGCTGCAGACCTTACTCTTGCTGTATTCCTTTTGTAAGTGTTAATCTTCAAGTGAGGGTATTTTTGAATCAGTTTGAATCTTCAAGTGAGGGTATTTTAGTTCAATGCTTTTACATAATACGTTGTCCTAATCTTGCTTTCTGTCAGGGATGTTTCATGGTTGTGCAAATGCTGCAGTTCAAGAATGCCAATTTGCATTCCAGGAGTGTGATTTTATTATATCATAATGACAGCACTTCCTTCTTGATGATGTTACTTCCTGCTATGTCATCACTTCCAGGTTATCACTTCTGGTGGGTCCTGACACAAGTGCCTTTCTAAAAAAAAAAAAAAAAAAAGGTCCTGGTCTAGAACGTTTGAGAACCACTGTTCTACATGCAAAGTGCACACTCTATTGGGTAGGCACTGCCATTACCCTTGAGACAGCCCATACTAACACAAGTCACTTGAGATAATCATGATACAAACATTGAAACCTTTAATAGAAAAGGGACTCACTGTAAACTGGTATTGATTATACTACTTGAGTATGGGCTCACAGACCTGAAAGCCTGGTCACAGAAAAACATCCCTATGTATAAAAAAAAATAGCATGGAAAGGCTAGGTTAGGATTCTTTTCTCTCGGTTTAGTTTTTGACTTTGCTACGGTGGAGAGCTTTTGTTTGTTTTTATATGAAGCAGCTGTCCATCCTCTCAACCCCAGTCTGCACTGAGCTATAACTGAGGTGGGAGAAAGTGGCAATAACGAAATAAAAACACATAAAACCACTTTCTGCAACTCTTGTGTTTGGGGAAAAAAAAATCCCAACTTGAAACCTGTGAAAAAATAAAATCATTTCCTTTGGGTTTAATTGAGGAGCACATGGGTAATGATTGTGGCTTGATCTACTGATACTATACCACATGTATCACCTACCTAGTGTGCTTTTACAGTGATTATAATGTGAGTATAATTTATAATCATTGCGTAAATGTTGAATAAAAACATACAACACAGTTTCTGCATTTCTACCTTTGGAAAACACTGAAATCCGCACAAACATAAAACTGTTTTCTTCCACCTCTGGCTATCACGGAGCCATAGATTTCCACCATGGTGAGCATTCAGTCAAATTCACAATTGATACCTGCTTTCTCAATGCTGCAGTCTACAGGCTGGCTCTTGGAGAAGAAAATCATGTAGACTTCACCAAACACCGCAGGAGGAGAGTTCACACTGCTAGTGCTAAAAAAAAAAGGTCTAATAAATACCACAAATGACCATTTACACCATTTGATGTCGACAGCTCACGATCAATAGCATAGCGTGTGAACAGCCATATTGTGTGGCTAGAATTTATGTCCTTTAAAAATGTCCACAGAATAGAGTACACTTCTATACACATTAGCCACATTTTCAAGTCATTGGTTTGGTTTTTCAGTTAGTTCTCGATTGGCCCAAACCTTATGCAAACCAATGATACTACTATGCCATCAATTCTACTATGCCTAAAGCCTCTGCCACCACATGCTAGAATATGGTTTGCAACCATAAGCAGCCAGAGCAAAGGAGCTTTCTTCACAGGAATATATACTATAAATCCTTGGGTTGTCTCCAGATTTCTTGGCTCACATGAGAGGTTTTTGGATGAAGACCACTTGACTCACCCTATCTTATCCCCTTCTCAATCGACTCCACAAGAGAGCTCCAATTTATTTGTATGTTTTAATCTCCTCTGTGTTTTTGCTGTCTTTATCTTGCCAGATAAAATATTCTACACATGTATGATTTTGTCTGAAAAAGCACTATGTAGCATCTGTTGAGAATCTGTTTTTCTTTCATTTGTAGTGGTTCCCTCTTGTTCTATCATCAGTGTTGGGTTGGAAATAGGGACCCATCTGACTTTTTTTTTTTTTTGAGAAATTGATTTTGTATGTTCATATCATACATATGATATGATATGTTATGATATGATATGTTTCCTTCTCCCATCTTCCTCCGTTCAACAACATTTCCTGTCCCTACATCGATCCAAAAGAAGCCCTACCTGCAGGGCTGGCTCCAGGAGTAGTGGGGACCAATGCAGGGCATTCCCATGGCCCTCCCCATCCTCCCCGCAGGGCCCTCCATGCACCATTTGTGGCGCCGCACACAACACCTGGAAATAGTTGGTGGTGACATGACGACTGCCAACTGCTTCCAGGAAGCTCATTTTGGGTAGTTCAGAGGCAAGGGCAGGTGGGAAGGTCCAAGGTTAAGCTGCTGTGCTTCCTTACACTTACAGTCCATAGTGATCCTGGTTGCTGCAGCAGGTGATATGTTCACTGCGCTGGTGCGGGAGCCCCCAAAGTATAAGGCCCAATGTAATGACATTGGTCACATCGGCTTAAGGCCAGCCCTGCCTACCTGCCAGCAAAATTACTTCCATGTTTGGGTTTAAACAATGTCTCGTTGACATTTTAAAATCATTAGTATATAAATAGATATTTCAATCCTGTTTTGGATACTTCTGAAATTTCAGTAAGTTTTCAAGTACCTTCCAGCACTTCGGACAAAATCAGAACGTTTGCACGCAAAGGTCAAACCCCATACAGCATTTTAAACCTTTGAATAGACAGAGTGATCTGAACTGGTACAGAAGCAGAATTTCATCAGAAGGCACCACTTAATGTTAATGTTGAAATTTATGTATGCCCAAGAAGCCAACTCAGAAGCTGGGATTCAACATCCATGGGGTACCTCCCCCCCCCCCATCACAGCAATGATCTGATATTTATTTCCATACAACTTTGCAGGTAACTACAAGGTCCCCGATCCTGGTCATCCAATCAGAGACAATCAGGCCAGATGTGGAGAGTCACATGCAAACACTTAGCTGTTATACTCTCCACTTCCAGTAAGATAGTCAGGGATTTCCAGCCCAATCCTATCCCCAGTGGCGTCTCTACAAGGAGGGCAGAGCTCTAAGTTTTGCAAGGAGCCTTACCCTGTCATGTAAATCCCTCCTCTCCCTTGCTGCTGTAGCCAGTAAGCAACGCCAAGATGTTGCTGTTCCCTGTGAGGATTGGCTAAAATGGTGCAGGAATTGAGTGATTTCTACTGCAAGGTAAGGCTTCTTGCAACACTTAGAGCTCTGCCCTCCCTGTAGAGATGCCACTGCCTATACCAGCTGGGCCTGTAGTGCTCAGCAGCACCAGCACAGACTCCATTGCATGCCAAGGGCTGGCAGGAGACCATGCAGCAGCAGAAAGGGAAGTAAAGGAACTTTTACTTACCTACTCCACTGTGCAATGGTTTCCAATGGGCCAACCTGGATATGCATCCGGCTTTCGGCTGGCATAAATCCAAGGCTGACATAAGTCCAAGCAATATCAGCCCCAATCCTTCCCCTCCCCACTCATAGCCCACCCCTGCCACCAACTTACCAGCACCAGTGATGGCTGGCTGGCATGCACAATCACCAGCCATTCACAATGGCAGCCCCATTCTGGGCACTGTTCTTCCAGCTGCCACACCAGCCAACCAAGTCTTCTGCCAGTGGAATAGGAGCTTTGTCAGCCGAATGCCCAGATAGGATTGGGCCATTAGACCAACTACGACTTATGAACTGGTTCTGTTCCCTGAAACCCAGTGACTCTATACTGCCATCCTGGGTAACCCAAGCAGAGTCTGGTCAATATGCAGTTCTCACCTTGTTTTGTCACATGGCAAAGTTCCCTCAGAAATACCTGCTTGGCAGACCATCAGACAGACAGACCTGACAGACAGAAATCAGAGTACTATCTAGATAAGATCTGTAAAAAGAGAGAGAATAGTTGGAATGTATGCTGAAACAGATGGCACATCTTATTGATTTTGTGGGAGGCCTTCACAGTGGTGTTCCTACAGGGGGGCAAAATGCTACGTTTTGCAGGACCCTAAGCTCCTGTGTAATGCACCCCACCTCCTCACTGTCAGAGCATTCATGGCTTGGAGAGCAAAGCCTTCGAGCCAGTTCTTCCAAGCTGTGAATAGTTCTGGAGGCGAGGGCAAGGGGCCGCATTACACAGGAGCTCAGGCTCCTGCAAGACTTAGCGTTTCTCCCACCCACCCTGTGGGAACACCACTTGGCCTTCAAGTACATGCTTAACTCTCCCATTAAAATCAACGAACCTTAAATATGCCAAGATTTTGCACAACTGAGTCCAAAATGTATCCAATGGAAACGCTCCAATGGACATTGCCATTTGGATAAGAACTGCTTTCCTAAAAGACTTCACCAAGTTTTAGCGCTGAAATGTTCACAACTTCTTCCCATGTCCTCAAACAGCCAACCTCCCAGCCTTATGCTGAGCATATTGACTCAGAAGTAGGTCCTATCTCATTTCAGCCCAGCATAGTTCCCTATCAACTGTGCCTGAACTACATTCTTAAGGTGTTCTAATCCGAGAGAAAATGGTCCAGGATAATTCAGGCTGCAAGCCTATATACTCTTTCCTGGGAGCAAGGTCCATTGAACACAATTGGACTTACTTCTGAGTATACATGCATAGGATTGTGCTCTCGGAGCCATAAACGCATTGCTGGGGGCAGTAGGTTAAAATACCTCTCCGCCATCTAAACGGCTGGACTGTTTTGCATCAACTTGTTGACCAAGTGCTGATGAGTGCAGCTGTTCTCGGCTGCTTAGAAGTCACTGGTGGTTTCCATTCTGATTCTTCCCATGCAAGTGACACTGCCTCCTAAGAGAACACTCCACACCAGGGGAACAGGGCTCTGCTTCTTTCTGACATCGCTATGTAGATGGCCATGCAGGGTAATCAGACAGGATGCTGCATCTAAAATGCATTTTGTCAGAGTGGCTGATCTCCAGTGGCAGCGTGTAATAAATGGGCAGCCAGGTTAATGCCAAATGTGCTCCTACATCGCCAAGCCAAAGAAAACTCTTTCAAGTAGTCTCATTAGGAAGCCCCAGTGTAAGCAACTTTCCCAGACTACTGCAAGAATCTGTGTGCCAGACTTGGTGGGAGGGATTCTGCACCAGCTGCCAAACATGACATTTCTGGACAGGCTGCTGAACCCTCTGTAGGTGACATCTGTGGAGCAGCCTTTCATCTTCCTGTCTCTCAATGGCTAAATACCTGCATGGGGCAAGGATCCCAGAGAGACTCAATGAATGCAGCCTGTCTCTTCCACCCAGCTGGACTTCCACAGCCACAGCCTGAAGATTCTAGAATTAATGCTTCTAGTGTCAACATCTGCTCTCAGAGCCTCTTTTGTCCATTTCTCTCTCTTCATGTGCTGACAGCCGGAGTCCAATCCAAACTGCCTGAGCCACGGGGCACACAATCAGCTGGTTGTTGTCAGCACACAAGCCTTACAGTGCAATTCTAGGCACCGTAACTTTGGAGAAAGACCCATTCAGCTCAGTGGGGCTTACTTCTGAGTAAACATGCGGAGGATCATGCTGATCTGAGTAAATATGCATAGTGTCATGCTGTCGGGCATCTTTTTTTAAAAAAAAATTTCACCAGAAGAAAAGAATAGTGAAGTGCATGCAGCTGTAAACAAGCACCCCTAAATTTACATTTGCCATATATGTTTAAATGTATTTAAATTTTTATTTGATATCTGGACCACCGTTAAAACTGAAGGCACGATTTTCGCCTGGCATTCCCAAAGAAAGATGCCAGGCATGTTTTCTTGATTCATTTACAGAACAATGGGAAGGCTGCCTCCTTGCAACTGCCAAACAACCCAGTTTCCTGCAACTCTACAACACACTCTATGTGGAGCAGCCATTGAAGGTGATCCAGAAATGGCTGTTAGTGCAGAGCGCAGAGATCCACGCGATCACTGGGACTCCGCTATTTGACTCCGCTGGATCGCTGCTCTGGCAGCTACACTGGCTACTGTTCTGGGCCCAATTCCAGATGCTGGTTTTGAACTTTAAAATCCTTATAGCTTAAGACCACCAGAGTACTTGAAGGACTGCCTTTCTCACATACATTTCGGTCCACTTCCTGAGATCCTCAGAGGGGGGCCTTCTTGTGTGTGCCTCCCCCAACAGAAATGACAGGGCAGTGAGGAGTCAGGCCTTCTCAGCTGTGACACCCCAGTAATGGAATTCCCTCCCTCTAAACAACCCCCTCCCTTGAAGCTTTCTGGTGGGGGTTAAAAGCAGGCGTTTGTGCCATGCTGGTTTGTGGTGGGTATATTGTACAGTATTGTGTGCTTTTATTATATTTTTTGATTCTTTTTTAATGTTTTATTGCCACCTTTGATGGCTATCTGTTACTGTTTTATGATAATTTATCCCAGCTTTTATTTTTCTGTCCTGCCACATTTTTTAATGCTCCTATATTTTATATTTTTATGTATTGCTGATGCTTTATGATATTTTGTGCTGCTGTCTCTGAATTATTATTTTTTTGCAGTTTTATTGTGGCATTGTTTTTATGTTGATGTATTTTATTTTTTTTATGTAAGCCACCTTGGGTGCCCACCAAAACACCCTCTAAGGAATACAGATGGTGCGGGTATGCATCTTCTGGTGCGCAGCATCATACCTGCATCACAATGCCATCACTAGATGCTCAGTGGCAATGTCATACGTCATCACCAAACCACATTGTCAAGCTCTGGACTGGCTCAGAGCTGTGCAGCCGTGCAGTTTCCTGGGAAGCTGGCAGTGGTGGGAAGGTGTAAAATCAATCAATAAATGTATACTGGGCAAAACATACTTTATTGCCACTTGTCTGCTCAGGGGTCAGCTACACAAGCTCACTCCTGCCTCTGTGGTGCAGCACCCTAATTATACTGTGCTATGTTCTGTATATTTAGATGTAATGGAAAACCACAGTAAGCACAAACTGGGGTCTTTCTTTAACCCATTTCAAATTCTTCGATCCTGGTTGGTAGCCCATGATAAACCATGGTTTGAGATTAGGCTTGGTTTAGATATAATGCAAAACCAAAGTTAGAAAAATAAAGTTTGGAACACTGTTAACGACAATTCGAGTGGCACCCAGGGAGGCAGACCCCAGCGGACCTTACCCCCTGATGAGTAGAGTCACACAACATCCTCAGGCAGCAATGGGCACCAAATGCCTGTCATAGATGTTGGGGGAGAGGCTGAGCTACCCAGGGTAAGCCTGGGCAAGCAGGGACAGTCTATTTGCACTGATACAAACTCCCCCTTTAAAAATATAACTAACAATAGCCAAAAAATTGATGATGATGCAATTTTTTCTGTCTTTTCTCATAACCAGTGATGTCATGCAGGGGGTACGCGGGGGTACACGAGTACCGGTTTCTAGGATTACAGCTGGCCCCGCCCATTCGCCCGCCCACTCGTCGACTCCGCCCTCTGCAACGTTTGAATTTCCTGCATGTTTGAGTTGCCTGCATGTTCTCAGAGCCAGGCAGGCAGGCAGGCAGCGAGCGGAGCCTTTCCTTTCATTGCCACTGAAAAATGAGTAGCTCTGGGGTTTTAACATGATGCCAGGCCTCCTTAACATGTTCTGGGGGTGCTGTGGAATACTGTTGCAACTCTTGGGTCAGTTTAAAATCATCTGAGGCCTCAAAAAGGGCTTTTTTCATGTCACTTCCTGCCACGACATCACTTCTGGCTTATGACGTCACTTCCGGTGGGCGGGTCCCGACATGTGCCAATCAAAAGTGAGTACTTGTTATTAAATCATTTAGACGACACCACTGCTCATAACCACTGCAAAAGGCAAATGCTTTTTTTCCTCACAGTTTTTCTAAGTACATTCACTTTATTCATCAAGATTAATGTTATCACAACGAATACAAAATGAATGTCTAATCATTGGCCACCTTGTTTTAAGGTGTTACTTATCCACCCGTCTATGTTGCTACAGGTATATTTAACAGCATACGTTTCTTTAAGTACTTCAACATAACCAACGAGTACTGTGCACATTTAACTTGGGAGTAAGTCTGATTGCAGTCAGCGATACAACCACGTAAGCAAAAGATACGCAGGATAATATTGCACAGCTTTAGAACAGAAAAGAAGAAAAAGCTCGATGGAAACCAAAATGTGAAAAAGATACTTCATGGATTTCTTCTCTGTGTAAATCATTCAACTTTGCAGGGAAAGGTTCTTAGCTTTTAACTCAGAGCTGGATTAATGAAGAAAAAGGCCAATCGCTTTCTGAAAACAGCAGACTGTGGATACAAGTTAGGTGGGAAAATATGAGAATTGAAATAATCACATAATCAGTTTGGGTACTAATGTGGGATTGATTACACAAAAAAATTGGATTGAATGCAACTTTTTACCTACAGTGAATGTTCAATCCAAGTCATGCTGAAATTCCATTGTGATGGTGGACTCGTTCCAGTGCTTCCATTCCTCTGCCAGAAGGAGTTGTCTTGTGGAAGAAGAGGAGAACTCATTCCAAAGAAACCTTTAGATACCACCCACTGTACCCAAATGCTAAGCGTTGTATAGTTCTTGACATCAACCCAATCAGGTTACTCAAGAAGCACACAGCCTAATGCAGTGCTCTTCAAATGGTGCGTCATGACCCACCATAGAGAGCAAAAAAGGCCATTTCCCCTTAAGGGGAGTGGCCCCCAAAATTACTGCCCTGCAGTGCCATAGGCATTTAGGGGCATGTGCCCAGTGGTGGAATCTAAAACGGGAGGATCCGGAACGCTGGGCGGGACTAACCTTGAGTGGCAGCCCATCCGTTTGGGTCCGCCGCCTTCCCGCCACCGTGCGGGCTGCCCTCCATGGATGCGCCCCACCCCACCGCCGCTCACCCACAGCACCCGGCGCGCCTCCACCCATCCCCCCCGGCGAGCAGGCGCCCCCTCCAAGGCCACGAGCGCTTTGCAGCGCCGCAGCCACCACAGAGCTGGGCAAATGGCGGCGTGTGGGTGGAGCTAGGTCGGAGTAGCGTTCCACTCACAGGTTAGTCCCACCCAGCGTTCCAGATCCTCCCGTTTTAGATTCCACCACTGCATGTGCCCTATCTGGAGGGTGGGGTCAAGGGGTGTCCAGAAGGCTTGGGGAGGTCCACTGCCACCTCTGCAGGCATCCCCGATGCTTAAAATAGCTCCATGGCCAGATTGGAGCTTACTTCCTCTTTTTGTGCAAAACAGGAAGTGAGCTCCAATCTGGCCAAAGAGCTATTTTAAACATTGGGGTAGCCCACAGAGCTGGCAGTGGGCCTCCCCAAGCCTTCTGGACAACCACTCACCCCCCCAGCAACTGCTGCAGCGCCAATGGGTCCTCTCCTCTCCCTGCCCCCCGCAAGCACTTACAGTGTCTTCAACTTCTGACTTTGAAGATAGCTGGCCTAATGCATACAGACATCAGATGAGGGGGAATACTGTCCCAGGACTGTACAACTTCAGACTTTCGGGTGAGGGATTGTATGATTAACAGTGCAATTCTGCCCATCAGATAGAAGTCCCATTTGTTTCCTTGCCCTGAGGATAAGCCTTAGCAACCACAATGAGGCAACTCAGATTTGCACAAGGTGCATAGCTGATTCAAGTCCACATTGCCCCATGTTGGCAGATCATGGGGGATAGGATACAGAGGGGGATAGGATACAGAGCATGCTACTGTCACTAAGCCTACCCCCCTTCTGGGCCCGATCTGCTCATCTCTGCACTTCCATCTCTGCCCTCCCGCACTCTGTTACACTCCTCCCTCCCTCATCCCACCCTTCCTCACACAGTTTTGCCTTTGTGCTGCTCAGCACAGAATTTACCTTCCATGACATGCATGGTTCCTTTGATCCAATCCAAATTAGCCTTGCTCCTGCACCTGCTTTTTGACAAAGATGTTGAGAGTTCTAATAATGTCTGGGTTTGGCCCTAAACATCTGAAAATCACATGTGCATGCTCAGAAACATTCCCTGGAGACTGAGAGTGTTGGGAGGAAGGATTGACATGTATACTCATAATGGACATGTATACTCATAATGCAATCACTGGGAGTACAATCAGGTCCAAATTTGCTTCATAATTGGCTTAGAATAAACGGGACCATGCTCCAGGGGTGTTTTTTTTTTGGGGGGGGGGTGTTGAATACTCTACTTTCTCACCAATTTGTTTCCTTTAGGCCAGGTGTGTCATTATGCTGTGAACACGAAGTCCACAATATGAATAGAGCACTTGAAAAATAAAACCGCCAAGGAAAGGGAGAAATAGCAAATGAAAAACAACGTTATCAGACCTGCAGGATATTAAAATATGTTGGTTAGGGGGAGGGGGGAAAGTTCTCTAGCCAAGTACAACAATACAATTAAAGATGTTTAGGGCTAGAAGAAAGGCTCTTCATTTATTTGCTTGTAAGAAGCCCAGTTTGAAAAGAGAAAGATAAACCTGTTCTATAATGAAACTCATTTGAATGAGAATCTTTATGGAAATAAAGATACTTTCCATCCGATTCCAATTTCCTGACAGGGGGAAAATGTCAAGAATTGGCTTTTTTTGCAGTGTTTAGCCCTTTTACTAGATAATGCTCTAGAAGACGGCACAGCTACACTGGTTGGGGGGCCCTTTGATGGAAGCTGTTACGAAGTTAATGTACCAGAGAGATGTTCAGAAGCTCCCAACAGGAAGACTGTGGTGAGTCGAATGGTCAAATGATTCCATCTGGAGCTAAAATGACTACTGGAAGCATTTAGGTGCCTCCCACTTGTTTAAAATTTGGGATCCCGCTGCTCTTCCAACTATATCTGGAATTTGTCATTTTACATGAGTAGACTCTTGGATGGGAAAGAAAAGCAAGCCCTATGCAAGCATTTCAACCCTTTCAAACGTCTCAATTTAGAACCCAGAAGCACCAGGCACCCATCCAGGTTTCTGAAAAGCACTCTACAACTAAATTGCTTTGTTGTTGTTGTTCACCATTTAACAAATATGCTTCTTTGCTGACTGCTAAGTTATGAAAAAAAATATAACTAAAAAGAATTTTTAGTAGGGGAAAGAGGACTCCTTCTCCCTTCAAAGATGGGCTATTGATGTTCACCTGAAGCAAAGCTCTGGACCAAAGAAGAGTGAGTGACTTCAGCTTGCTTAGTTACAGTTTTCAGGTCTCATCCAAAGCGGGGGTGAAATATGAATCCTGGATGTGAAGGAGAAATATCTGCATAACAGTTACATGCAAGCAACCTGCACACACACACACTCTAAGGGCGCAATGCTAACTACCTTTCCAGCACTGACACAGCTGTGCCAATGGGGCATGTGCTGCAGCCTGCAGTTGAGAATCGTCAAGGAGGCACTTTTTCAAGTGGTGTCCTCTTATATTTAGCAGGGGGAGAGCAATTGTCCCTTTTCACCCCAGCACAGTGTCTTTCTCGTGGCTGTTGCTGGTGGTGTTCTCCATTCCTTTAGATTGTGAGCCCTTTTGGGACAGGGAGCCATTTAACTTTAATGTTATTATTTCCCTGTAAACCGCTTTGTGAACTTTATGTTGAAAAGCGGTATATAAATACTAGTGATTGATTGATTCCTCAAGGTAAGGGAATGTTTGTTCTCTTACCTCAGAACTGCATTGCCCTTACTCCGGTGCTATAATGTTGGTTAGGATTGCTCACTAGGTTCCACAAGACCTGGCAGACCTGACTCCCTGCATCCAAAAGAGAGTGAGGTCCACGCTTAATGGGCAGAAATCCACTTGGTAATGAGCATTTCTCACAGAATAAGCACACACAAGGAAGGAATGCACACAGATTTCCTATCCCATGGATAGAGGTATGCTTACTCAGTTGTATTTTTTTCACAAATTTTGACAAAAATGAAAAGAGCAGAAAGCAGTAGTGTGTGTGTGTGTGTGTGTGTGTGTGTGTGTGTGTGTGTGTGTGTGTGTGT
>JAJKFI010000136.1:1921242-1939472 GCA_029204185.1 Lerista edwardsae | reverse complement strand
TGTGTGTGTGTGTGTGTGTGTGTGTGTGTGTGTGTGTGTGTGTGTGTCGCCCCACAAAGGCACATTTTTATAAATTATATTTATAAATTATAATTGTTTTAAAACTGTACTAGGTGGGTGATGTAGATGGTATAGTATTTGTATGTACAGCATTGGTAGGTTTTTGAACTCTTTGCTCTTGAACTCCATTAAAACAGTGCTCATCAGAACAGGTTTTAGAAAATAAAGCCTTGTTCCCCCCCCCCCACACACACACACACACATACACATAAGACCCCTTGCCATTGCTTGCAGTAGGGAAGGGGGTCCTTTTTTTTTTTTCAAAAGAGGCTTTCCCTCTGGAAAGCCAACTTAATCAGCTGAAGGACAGAACTGCAGAAAACATGGAGGGAAAGTGTGGGGGGAAAACTCCCCGGTGAACACAGAGGTGGGGAATCATAGTACAGTCCTGAGGACGGGTTACGCCGGCACATGTCACTTGCACTGGCCTGGAAGTGTCACAAATGTGCCATAAGGCACATCTGCATCACTCTGCAAGGTAGGTGGGCCGGCACAGGCAGTCAGGCTGACCCACCGAGTCCCGATCCTACTTCCATGCCTCCATGGGTAAGTGGGGAAGAGTTGGCTGAGGCGTGGGGGATTGGGGAGGGCAGGGGAGATGTTTCGGGGTGTGGGGAGGGTAGGCGGGCCAGGCCGGGAAAGGAGTGGAGGCAGGATCCGGCAGTTAGGCATGGGGTGTTTGGTATGCTTGGATTTGCACCAGCAATTTCAGTAGCACAGATCCAAGTAGCCCTATTGGGACTGCTGGGGCCTACCTTGAGGCAGCCTCCGATTACCACCTATACTGCACTAAATACTGCTTGCCAGGGCTGCCTGCCAGCCTGTTCCAGCGCAGTATAGAATTGGGTTGTAAGCAGTAATGGCATCTAAATGATTTAGCAACAGGTACGCACTTTTGATTGGCACTTGTGTCGGGGCCCGCCCACCGGAAGTGGGGTCATAGCCGGAACCCAGGAACCGCCCCCAGGAACCACCACGCCTCCTCGGTAGGTTGCGCGGTGGCCCGAGAGAAGGCCTGGGAGTCCCGGGCCTTCCCCGGGGCTGCCATGTGGGTTACCGATTCCCCCCCAGGAACCGCCACGCCTCCTCGGGAGGGAGCCCCAGGCAGCCTACCTGCTCATGCTGCTGCTGCCGTCAATCTCCCTCGCTCCGCTGCCTGCCTGCCTGCCTGGCTGGCTCTGAGAACGTGCAGGCAACTCAAACGTGCAGGCAATTCAAACGTTGCAGAGGGCGGAATGGAGTGCCAATTGAGTCGACGAGTGGGCGGGCGAATGGGTGGGGCCAGCCCTAATCCTAGGAACGGGTACTCGTGTACCCCCGCGTACCCGCTACATGACATGTCTGGTTGTAAGACACTGGGTCCAACCACCAGATCCCCACCCTGGTTTAATCTTACACTTGGGAAGATATGAGATAGTGAGGCCTGCTCCATTGGCTTGACTGGAACTAATTGCTGTTTAACACCTCCTCTCCCAGAACTGCCTGCATTAATGATCTAGCCAATCATCCTGTAACACCATGATCGTTATGTAACAGTCTGAAAGTTTAGATCTCTGAATTTGCTCTGTCCTCTTCCCCTCCCCATTCTTTTTTTCCTTCTGTATCATGTCTCTCAGATTGTAAGCCATGATTATAACCTGGAAGCTACCTTGAGTGATTTGGCACAAGAGCAGTAGAGATAAATGTAGTAAAAAAAAACAAAACACCCTGTGCTTCTCCAAATATCAGTATGAGAAATAAGGGCGCAATCCTAAACTGAGTTAGGCCATCACAAGCTAAACCAGCAAAGTTTGGCCAGCACAAGGGCCACTGTAAAGTATGTTTGGACCACTCTCGGAGACGTGAGCATCCGCATGTCTCAGACGTGAGACATGCGCTCTAAGTGTATGCAAAGACGGTTTGCAGATTTATTGATGCCAGTGCCTGACCAGCTCTAGAAATCCAATCCTTGTTTTGAGATTTGCATGTCTAGATCACGCTCTACCCAACTGATCTCAATCCATATCCCAACCCCTACTATCAATAAAAACCTTTCCTATTTTGCACTCCCACCTAGACTTTTTTTCTGAAGCAGAAAAAGACCACAGTGCTACTGGTGGACAGATGAGAGATGGCATAAATGCTAGAGAACCAAGCAGTTGGTTGCTCAAAATATGAAAAACAATGCACAGTGCAAATGCATCCAATATGGCTTGCTGTAATTAGTAATATGCTTGTAAGGGATCCAAAGCCTTCCAAAGGAAAAGTCATCTTTCCCTAGAAAACCTGTTTGCAAATGGCATCGTCTTTCCGCCTCCTTCAACTTTCTGAGTTCACAGCATCTGCTGTTTAAATATAACAGCACATATGGCAGCATCATTCTGAAAAGCGATGCACACACAAAAAATAAAAATCCCAAACTCCGAAGAAAGTGTGATGATCACTTCTGTCATGTTGTTGGGGCATGGCAGTCGTCTGCTCCTAAAAGGTATTATTCCTTAAAAAGGGGTCTTGGTGCAGACAGGTACAGCAGAGATCCTTGCCTTGGGTCTCACTGGTGGAAGGTCCTTGGATTCACAGAAGGAATATTCACAAAAGGCACATAGCTGGGCCAAAGCTCTGATTGGCACTCCATATGATTGGTTATTATTAGTGAAATAAGAACAGGTTCCAGTTATCCCAAAGTACCCTTTTGGAGGGAATGACCTCTGCAGGATTCAGACTTGCGCCATCCTTCCTGACACGGAGAGTGGTTCAAACGTGCTTTACAGTGGCCCTTGTGCCAACCAAACTTTGCTGGCTAACTGTGCCAGCCTAACTCCAGGTTAGGATTGCACCTGAGTTATTTAGACCCTACATTTCTTCCATTATGGTGCTTCAGTAGGATACACAGGCAGTCTCCTACCTAGAGCTAGCGCTGCTTCGCTTTATCATGTGTGTCCAAACTATTCCCGGTTGTTCGGCTGTAATTCTGAAATGCCTTCACATTCATTCTGCAATGTCTTCCCATTTGCTGGTCATGTCCAGTCCAGTGCCACCATAGAATTACTCATCCCCAGAAAAGGCTACCAATAGCGACTCTGAAAAATTTCTGCTCTTTTTAAGAAGCAGACTCAAATCAACAATCCTTCTGGAAACTCCAGGACCTGGGCTCCCTGAAGACAAGCCATGCCTTATTCTCATGCACCCTTATCTTCTCAGGTGTAAAAAGGTTATGAAATATTCTTCCAGTGTTGGGGTCCCTGCTACCATTTAGAAGACATCATTCCAGTGGTGTCATTCAAATGATTTAGGAACAGGAACTCACTTTTGATTGGCACTTGTCGGGAACCCGGAACCAGCCACGGAGCCCGTTAAGATCCGGAATGCCCGTTCTGGTCCGTTCCCCCTGAATGACATCACTGCATCATTCTAATTATTATTACAACCTGAAATCTAAGGGCCCAACCAAATATTGTATTGATTGTCTTACAGCCCCTCATGTGCTTTTTTCCCCATTCCTACAGAGGCACATTCCAGATCTGGGCCACAATAGGAGGGGAGGGGGGCTTTGATTCTGCCATGTCCTGATTCAAGTCCCCTCCCGTCTTGAATACCAGTCACAGGGTAGGGATAACAAAAGGTTAAAGCCCACCTCCCTAAGGTCATTGTCCCAATTCAGATCACCCCTTGCTGTTGCTCCTATTCAGACTAGAACAAACAAGCTTATCAGAATCAATAACACAGTTAATATTGTGCCCTAGACCAATTTTAGGCTCTATGGGTTGAGACTAGTCCATAAAAGATCTGCAAACCTTACAAAATATTAGACATGGAGGAGCTCCCAGCAATGAATCTGCCTTGCTTTGAGCTCAAGCAAACATGCTGTCCTAGGTACTTTGCTGCATTCTTATTATCATGGTGCATGATTATAATGCGTACACTGCAGAGCAAGATTAATGATGCTACTGCTGGCCTGCCAACACCATCACTGTCCTTGTGGCCATAGGTCCACAGCAATTTTTGACGTAGTACATACATATATGTGCCACATTTATTCCAACGATACAGAGTGCAAACAATGCCTAGCCTAAACATGGCCCAGAGTTGTACCTGGAGGGGGATCACAGCACTATATTTTGCAAATAGACATCCCCCTCCTCTTCGGAGTCATTCAGAGCCAACGTAGCTTCCGTTTTGCTCTAGCGGCTAGGAATGGTTCTGAAGAGGAGGAGGAGCGGCTGCTTGCAAAACTTAGTGCTGTGGTCCCTCTCTAGGTACGCCTCTGACATGGCCATTGGCTGTGAACAATTATGGCAGCATCTCTTCTCACTATCTTTTCCCCATCCACTGTTTCTCCCCAAATCACCCGTTCTTCAACAATCTCTGTTCTTCTGCAAAACTGTTTCTCTATCAATCACTATCAATCACTATCAATCACTAGTATTTATATACCGCTTTTCAACACAAAGTTCACAAAGCGGTTTACAGGCAAATAATAACATTAAAGTTAAATGGTTCCCTGTCCCAAAAGGGCTCACAATCTAGAAGAATGGAGAACACCACCAGCAACAGCCACGAGAAAGACACTGTGCTGGGGTGAAGAGGGACAATTGCTCTCCCCCTGCTAAATATAAGAGGACACCACTTGAAAAGTTAGCTTGCCCAGTTAGCAGGGGTTAACAAACACCTCTACAAACACCTTTCTGATCTCCTCTTAGTTCTTTTTTCTCCTTCCACATTTCTACAAGGAGTGGTTTTCTTACATCGACAAACTGACAATGTACTGTAGTTATAACCACATACGTTACCATTATGCATTAAATTCAAAGTTAATTATTGGGGAAGGCTGAGCAGTCCCAAAACTGTGACTCATCAGACTGGTGAACTGTTGGCTTCTGACACAGCACGGACCAATGGAACTTCTTCTTCCGTATAAAACTAGACCAGATCTTTTGATGTTTAGTTTTGGAACTACAAATGTATTTTTGTGACAGACTCGGATAGTTGCAGAGGAAGTGACAGAATTATGGGCTCAAGATGGGAGGGGGCTCAGAGGTTGTCACTATGGATGCAGGAACAATTCACAGTTTTTGAAAATCCGGCTAAAGCGACAACATCAGTGCTTCCCATAATTGGTACTTTCTACAAAAAGGCATCACAAATACCATTTTTTGAAATTGAATCACCAGTCCATATCATTCCTCCTCCCCAAAATCCTACCAATAAAACTGTTTCCTGGACTGGGGCTCCATATTCCGATGTATAAGGAGGATAAAATAACAATCTGTGATTTGAATGTATGGAGATTTAAAAACCATCACACATTTGGAAGCTGAATATCACAGTTTCCACTTTAATAGCTGCAAGTTCAGATCTCTGGCCTGAGATAGAGGAAAGACTCTGATTTTCTGCAAGTGCAGAGTATTAGAAGGCTTGTGCTAGGAAAGGATTCAACATCCTGCTTGTTTGGGTAATAACTCCTCCATTAGAGGCAATATTAGAAATTCAGCTTTTGATCTCTCCTTCTGGACTCTTTAAAATCCAAGCTGTGAACCAGCAGCTGATGCTTTACATATCACCCCAACAGCCAGCAATATATAAAGCCTGGAAAACTGCATGGAAGGAAAATTAATGACGGGCTATTAAGGGATATATAGAAGCTCACATTTGCATTATACGGCATAACAGCAAAGGAAAGCTGCCTTTCCTTTGTTGTTCTAGCAAATAAGCAAGTGAGCATTACAGAGCAAAATGAATGAGGAATATTTCTGCTGATCCATCCTAATTGCGCCAAAGCCAAGGCAAAGAAAGACGTTCTTGTCATTATCACAGAACAAGTGCAGGAAGTTACAGTGGTACGATGGATGGCAAATGAGCTCAGTGGCACCCTTGTGAAGCTGTACTGTAGCATATGGTGCAACAGATCTGGAGCAGCAAATGCCAGAGTGTTGAAACAAGTCATTTGTTAAATTAACAATTGAAAGCAGCACAACAAAAATTTCATCCGTTCACCAACCGCCCCAGCTTCAATTCTGCATACTGATCAGAGCCCCTCCTGGTGTGACTTTCCGCAAGGGCTACCATCGCAAAAAGACTTTTCAGAGAGAAGTAATTTTATGCTAACTGATCTTTCAAGTTAGAAAGCTCAAAAGAATTTACACCATATCTTTAAAATAGTCTCTGTGCAACAACAATTTTAGTGCAACAATTTTAGTGCAACAACAACAACAACAACAACAACAACATAATAATAATAATAATAATAACAATAGCACAGTTCCAAAGAGACTTAAGCAGCATCTTAAAGAACTCACCGAAATCTCGCCTATACAATTACAAAAGGCAGCCCTTTTAGGGACTGCCCACATATTGAGGAAATACCTCTGAATATCCTTGGTCCTTGGGAAGGACTCAATGCTCAGACACTATATCTGTAGTGACTGTGCAAAAGAATAATAATAATAATAATAATAATAATAATAATAATAATAATAATAATAATAATAATTCCAAAGCTCTGATCCCAGATGCTGCCTCTCGCCAGTTTCTAAGAATCTCTCCCATCCTTGCAGTCCTCTGTACCCCATTCCACCCCCCTTCCAAAGGGTCATCCAACCCTCAGAAGAGGCTTTGTAGGCATGCATGGGGGTGCTGTGGACAGCAGGGGGTGGGGATGATTTCTTATGGATCTCATCATTCTACCCAAATATTGAAATCCAACCCAATAAATATAGAGCAGTGTTTCTCAAACTGTGGGCCAGGAGCCAGTTTCAGGTGGGTCCCCATTTATTTCAAGGTGTATTTTATTTTTAATATAATGCTACCGTGCTTCATACTACCGTGGTATGTGACTGCGTTTCGGGAAATTTTACCAATCTGTACTTTTGACAAGCTATTGTGCATATGCGTTTTTCAATGATAGTCAATGAGGCTTACTCCCAGGTAAGTGTGGCTAGGATTGCAGCCTTTGGGATTTGAGGAGGTTTAGGAAGGTTTGCCTTCATTTTAAATAAATGTTTAAAGTTATACTTACTGTAAACGTTTAATTTACTTAGGGCACAATCCTATGCATATCCACTCAGAAGTAAGTCTCATTATATCCAATAGGACTGACTCCCAGGAAAGGGTGTATAGGATTTCAGCCTTAATTAATTAGATTTGATTTTGTTGTATGGGAGAGGTTAACCATTTTCCTGCTTGATGATGCCACTTCCGGCCATGACATCACTTCCAGGATGATGCGCTGGAGCTTGCATTTCTACCGGTGTTGCTCTAATGCAGCATTGGTAGAAAATGGTTTTTAATGATAGCACTTCCAGTGGGTGCTTAGAGATTGTCATTCTAAAAAATGGGTCCCAGTGCTAATATGTTTGAGAACCACTGGTATAGGGGACAGCTAGCATGGTAGATCAAACTCTGCTGGACCTGCCAGAGTTGTCACTAAGGGTGCAATCCGGAGATTGACGTTTGGCCACGCAATGTGCTTGCATCGGCCCCATGCCACTAGCGCTACGTGGCAGCGCTGACCGGCACCCCCATGTTGGCGCTAGTGCTGTTGGACTGATGCTAGCAGCAGCAGCAGCCCAACAGCGCCAGGAAGAGGCACTGCAGCGCTGCTCATGCACCAGCTGAACTCGGCTGGTGCAAGAGCCGATCTGGGCGTGAGGAGGGTGGGCGGAAGGGCGGAACTGAGTGGGGGTGGGCAGGCTGGTAGGCGTGCCAGCTTGGGGAGGGGGGTGGATTCAGGATGGAACAGCCCCCAGGCTGTGCAGTTTCCTCTGCTCTGCATCTGCTATAGAGCAGGCAACCAATAGGAAACCAACAAGGAGGCTGGAGCCTCCCCTTGGGCAAGGGTGCGAATGTGCCCTACCCCCGGGGAGGCTCCCCAGTACACCAAAGCTGCATTGGATTTGGTGCAGCTCTAGTTAATCCAGCACAGTTTGGGATTTCGCTGGTTTCAGGACAGACAGACATGGGTCAGACAAGCGCCAGCCCTTGTATCTCCTGCTAGGCCCAGTGCCCCTCCCTGGAAACAAAGTTATAAAGACATTAATTTCTTCATGTGATTAAAAAAATGATGGTATAATTAAATCTGTATGATGAATGGTTGGACACAAGGTCCAGGCCGGATCGTGTGGTAACATCATCCTGTGTTCATTCTAATTACACCAGTTAAATGATACTCCCATCAGCTTATCTGTTGACCTTGAACCACAAACGTTTGCCCTTATTCAACATGTCAAATTTTGCTATTCAAATCTCAAATCTGAAACTCCTGGTCAAGCTTGAATTTGGAGTTTGCGTTTCAAGCTTTCAGGTATGTCCACAGATTTGAATGGTTTAGAGCAGCAGTCTCCAAACTGAGGGAAAGCATCCCCAGAGCAAATGGTGCATTTTGCTGCAAAAGATTCCAGTTTCAATCCCCAGGGGTCTTTGCCACATCTGGGGTCTGACACCCCAGCAAGCCTTGCAGCTGGCATTCCGTGCAGATGCGGCTGGTTATGAGAACCCTTGGGGGCTGGAGTTGGGGTCTTTTGCAACATCCCCAGCAGAATGGAAGGTGCCTGTCCCGCTGGGCAAGGATCAGGCAGGTGCTGGATCTAGCCCGTCAGCTGGAGTTTGGTGACACCTGTTTTAGAGTCTGGGGCATATCTAGACTTTTTAAACATTTGACATGCAACCAGAAATCACTAACGCCCCAATCCTAATCTACAATTAGGCCAGCAAAGTTTGGCCAGCCCAAGGGCCACCATAAAGCATATTTGGACCACTCTCAGAGTCAGAGACGTGCGCCATCCTCCCTAACTTTGAGAGTGGTCCAAAAGTGCTTGACGGTGACCCTGGTGCCAGCCAAATGTCGATGACGTAATTATGCCAGCCTAACTCCAGGTTAGGATTGCGTTCTAAGATAGCATTAGCACCAAGGGATTGCACAACATTAAGAATGGTGATCTTCAGATTCTTTCTAGAGGCTGAGAGATACAAGTGCAAATATACCTCCCAGGAAAAGGCTGTTCCCAAAGCTGTGGTACTAGCCACTGAGGAGGCCCTGTACATTGTACCCACCAGTATAACCTCAGGTGGAGATTGGGAGGCAGAGATTGTTAACCCGATCATCAGGGAGATCATTTCCCTGATGATCATAACTTGAGATCAGAATCCGATGAAAGAAGACACTATACTACTTTAGATACCCTAGACAGCACAAACCCATATGGAAATTTAAATATTATGACCAATATTTTGAACCGATCTTACCTAAAACCTCTTCTGAGGGTTGGATGACCCTTCGGAAGGGGGGTGGAAGGGGGTACAGAGGACTGCAACTGGGATTTTGAACCCAGTTATCTCTTTTTGCAGTAAATCTTGCAATCCCAGATTCTGAGGATTCGGGGGCAAATTACATAAAAACATCTCAGAGGAGAGACCATTTGAACCTTGGAGTTCAAATGAGGCACTCCAATCAGCCTCCGATCAGTGATCCCAGGACCCTATTCCTTCTTCTATATAATCCAACCCGTACTCTTAGATCATCTGGGGGGGCCCTTCTGACTGTGCCGCCACCAGGAGAAGTAAGAGGAGTGGCGGCCAGGAAGAGGGCCTTCTCGGTGGTGGCCCCCCAACTCTGGAACACCCTTCCCCTCGAATTGAGAACTGCTCCCTCTCTGTTTACATTTCGGCGGGGGCTGAAGACCTTTTTATTCCAAAAAGCTTTTAATTGTTGACAGGTTGGCTGGCTGGTTATTATGATCCACGGGGCTTGTGTTTTATTTTATTTTTTAATTGTTTTTAAATTGTTTGTGTTTTTAATCTTGATTGTTTATTGTTTAATACTGTTTTTAATTGTTTTTAATGTTAATTGTTATACTTTATTTTTATCTTTTTTAATATTGTAAGCCGCCTTGGACATCTGCCCCGGCAGAGGAAAGGCGGGGTAAAAATTTCTTAAATAAATAAATAAATAAATATTCATTTTTGTGAGGCTTCATTCATTGTGTTAGTCATGTGGTTTTACTTAGGTTCAGTATAGACTCATTTGTCCCTTTGTTTTTAGTCTGGAACCCCATTTATTGGCCATTTTTACTTCCCAATAATCAGCAAAGGCAGTAATGTCACATATTACGGATATAGCTAAAAATTATTTAAAATTGGCATTTGTACTATTGTTTCACAGCAATCTTTCTGTGTGCAATAAGACTTTGTTTTAGAGGACTTTCCCAATTGTGACATGCAATAAAATGTCACTTAAATTAAAAAGGCCCTAGAAGGTATTTAAAAAAAATCCTTTTGACAATGGACCATAACATTCCTTACACTAAAGTTCCAATGCAAGGATTTCTGCTTGCGCTTTTGATATTCCTTCCACACAAAATGCACTTTGACAAACTGCTCACCTAACAGACTTCATCGCTGGAAAGAGACTGACTTGTAAAGGAGAGGACAGAGGGAGATTTATCGGAAACCATATGGAAACAATTTATGGATCACACTGAGGGCTTCTGCCATTAAAATATCAAAGTAAGTGCTACTGCTGTTATATCTGTTGTAAGAAATGATAACTCATGAAGGCTTCATCTTTAAGAGGGCATTGGGTCTCAGCCATTTTGCTGCTCTTACTTTTATTGCCATTGTCACCAGTTCATGCCTACTTGATATATATATTTATGACAAGCCCATCCTTGACATCTGGACTTGGCACCCACTAGATTGACACCAGTTCACAGAGTACCAGATGCTTTCTTCTTTATGCAACACAAAGTTCTTTAGTAGCCTTCTTATTCCTTTGTCCTGTATACCAAAGCTGCAGGTGTACTTGGGATTAATCAATGTTGAACTCAATGAGGCCTACTTCCAGTGATGGGATTCACAGATTGACAAGGGGAACGCTGGGCGGGACTAATGCAGGGCTTCCGCATGGTTGGCTGCCCATCCGCAGTGTTCCGCAGCTGTCCTGGCCTCAGGGGGCTGCCCCCGGTTAGCGCACCCCACCGCTGCTTGCCCAGGCACCCGGCGCAACCCTCACCTGTCCCCTGTGGCGAGCGGGAGCCCCCCCCCCCCGAGGCCAGGGCAGCTACGGAACGCTGCAGACGGGCTGCCACTCAAGCGGAAGTCCCGCCTAAGTCCCGCCCAGCGTTCCCCTTGTCAATTTGTGAATCCCATCACTGCCTACTTCTGAACAAAAATGCACAGGAGCAGGGTTGGTACCAGGTGCCCTTGGGGTACAAAGGCATTTGAAGGCTCCTCCCCAGCTCATTTCCCCTCATGCAGTACTGACTGACACTGGGCAGGCAGCCTTGGTGGCAGAAGGTGGGCAGGTCTTCCCCCCCTTCCAAGGCTGCTCCAGGATTTTCCAAGCAGGGGTTGATATCCCACTGCTGCTGGGAGCTTCAGCTTCCCGGTCACATTGGCTTCTGGGGAAGGTGTGAAGGAAGTGTCTGACCTGGAAAAATCTCGTTAACTGCTGTATACTTGGGTTATACAGTATACTGAGCACAACCTAGATTTTCTCAACTAAGTTCATCACAAATCCAAGGACACACTGGCTCTAGATTTTGAATAAACCCAGGCTGCTGCAACTTCCACAGCAGCCAATAAAGGTGTAGGTCAGGCTGGCTAGGGGCCCTATGGGAATCATGGATCACTGGCTCAGACCCAAGTTGGCCCACTGTCTGGAGTGGCCCTGCACAAGATTACAATGGAAAGGCCTTTTCTAAGAAAGCCAGATGTGCTGCGTAGGGTCTCCTCCTTTCACAGAAGGGACCTCCAGGCTTCTCCCACACCCATCCCGTGTGGGCCCTGAAAGCTACTCTTTGAGATGCATCACGAATTCGTACTAGAGGCAGCTGGAGAATGGGAGTTTTTGGTAGTCTGAAAAGATGGATATTTCAGGAATCCATCAGAGGTCTGCTGCCTCAATGAATACATGACGGGGGAACAGGATTGTGCCCACTGACCATACCCATAATGACTGTCCATTCAGGGAAGAAGTAGATCATTTCTTCCACGCTTCCCTTAACGAGTGAGACAATGAGTTACTACTTAACTCTAAGCATAAGTGTGGTCTGTATTATTTATTTATGCTTCCTTCCACTGACCATTTAATTGCAAAACCAGCATTATAGTTCCATGCCATGTCATGCACAAAGGCACCTTCTGTCCATTAACTAGACTGAACATCAGTAGCTGATGTGCAGGCGGTCTGGAGAGGCTACATACCTCTGTGTGAGCGCCGAAGAGTTTGCCACGGTTCAATAATATAATAGCTGGATACATGTCAGTGTGGCCATCAAAGTGGTAACATGCTTTGCTAAGGCTGACAAACAAAAGGGATGGCTCTGTGCAGGATCCTTTCCTATGCATGCAGCATTATGGCTGCAGGCAGGAATTAATTGTGCACAAAGCCTTCTAGCAGTTTGACTGCTGTAAGCAACTACCTGGACTACATGGACTTCCCAGACATATAACTAACAGTTTTGCCCTCTTCTCCTCTCTGAACTCCAGGAATACACACCTTCTTGACAGTGAAGTCACACAGCCTGGGACTGTCAGGTCAAATCCTGGAGATCTTGCCTGTCTCTTCAGCAGTTCCATGGAACAAAAGAAGAGGCAAAAGAAGAACCAGGCAAACTTCTCTGCCCCACATCTCCTCTGGCCTCATTGCCCACCTGGACTTCAAGCAGGACTCTCATTAGGCTCCCTAGGAGCAGAAAGAAGATGGGACCAGGTAAGGTGGAACTGTTTGGTGGCTGCAGAGTTACTCAAGCAGCAAGTGGATTCTCTTGGTTGCAACCTGGATGTTCTAACAGGTCAAGATTAATTTCCAGGTTGCTTTCTTTCCAGGGCTAGAAAAGTGACCTATTCTTGAGTTGTTAAGCCAATCATTAAGAGCACAGTCCTAACCTGGAGTTAGGCCAGCACAAGGGATACCATAAGGTATGTTTGGACCACTGTCAGAGTCAGAGAGGCCGACACTGAAGTGCGCCATCCTTCCTGACTCTGAGAGAGGTCCAAACCAGGGCTAGGCCCTTCCTTTAGAATGAATGGGAACGCATTGACTCCACTAGGCGGGCTTAGCGGCCATGACAGTATGTCCAAAACATTGCTCATTCCAAGCATTTCCAATGGGTTTTCGCATGATGTTTAGCGCTTAATCGTTTACTCTTGAAGTAAAAACTTACCAAAATAACAACGTGTGATCGTGGAGAAACATCAGTGGTAACCATATTATGAGTTAATATGCAATTCCAAGGTTTAATTATATTACATTAAAATCTCTTCATAACACAAGTAGTTGTCAATAGGAGAGTAATTCTTTTTTACTTCTAGGCTATTAAGAGTATTTTTTTAAACTTCTACACTCACCCCCCCCCCATAAAATTAACTTTCACACACGCGCCGTGCGAGCAAGAGAGCCCTTCCGGCGGCAAACCTCGTCATTCGCAGCAATGATTCAGTCAGCCATTTTAGTAAATCCACGGCTTCAAGTCTGTGACGTCATGGCCTATCCAGCTATCTAACATTCTTGGTCCAAACATGCTTTACTGTGGCCCTTGTGCCGGCCAAACTTTGCTGGCCTAACTGTGCCAGCCTAACTCCTGGTTAGGATTGCGCTCTGAATCAAATAGCTTCATTGAGGCATACTTTCACCTCAAGGGGGCAGTTTTCTGTGGAATAATGGTGCTGGGGAAAACTGTTTTTTTTAAATCCACACTGTGTGGTTGCAGTCCTAGTCCTGACAAGGCCTCTGCAACTGCTTTTTGGAAGAAGAAAAACATCACCACTCTTC
Source organism: Lerista edwardsae (assembly GCA_029204185.1). Classification (NCBI taxonomy): domain Eukaryota; kingdom Metazoa; phylum Chordata; class Lepidosauria; order Squamata; family Scincidae; genus Lerista; species Lerista edwardsae. The sequence continues at coordinate 1,925,665 of JAJKFI010000136.1, read as the reverse complement.
TAGTTTTCTTCTCAGTTTATGCCCAGGCTTAGTTTAACATGTAGTTTGGCCCTGAGAGGTCATTAATCAGGGCGAGCCATGAACTTTTCCAATTAGACTTGGATTGAGTGAGAAAGTTCTCCCCATTTGAAATGCAGCCATTTAGGTGGTTATTTCCATTTGGAAACTGAAATGTAATATAGTACATTGTTCTTGAGAGACACCTCATAGTGTTATTCCTTATCCTGGGCCACAATAAACAATCATGAAAGATTATAGCTGAGCTGTTCCGCCAGATGCATTTTTGAAAACCAGGGGAAGAGGGGTGTGTGAGAGAGTTAATTGCATATGTAAAAGATTCACAATACCATATTTCAAATTAGAAAAAAAAAACATGTTTAAGGAGGGGGGGAAAAGCCAAGGTAAGGAGCATAGCGGCTAAAGTGGGGGGGGGGGAGAAAACACATAATAGCTTTTAGTCTGTCATTTCCCCCCACAGAGTAGTAAATAAGAGCTTTGATACATAAAAGCAGTTATCAAACAGTAACAAATTAGCTCTTTGCCATCTGCGATCCACATGAGGGGGGGGAAGGGAAGTGGGTGACAGTTTGGGCAAGATTTTAAAATATGAAATCAACTATTTATGAACTGGTTTCAGAGTCTCGCTGTCTACTTTGTCTCTTCCAATGTGGCCACAAGAAAGGGATGAGGTTTTCAAGGCTAACTAAAAACAGCCGTTGCGGTCCTGGTTCTTTAAACGACGCTAATTGCTGGCTGACATGCGTAAACAAGATGTTTCCCTTCCTACCACAGTCAGCCTTTGCACGTTGTCACTTTCAGAACATCACTTCAGAGACGGCGACTTTCTGTGTTGCAAATGCGGGCAATCTCAGTCATTACGGCCTTCGGGAGAGGAACAGTTGCAACTCTCTGGTATTTTTAAAAAGACATTTTTTTTATCCTGCTGATTCCTTTGAGGTTCTGGCTGCAGAGAGAGAGGGGTGGCGCAAAGGATTCAAGAATGAGTATTCCCCCCCAAAGAGGCTCCTACAATTCTCAGAGTCATCTGATCAGCGCACTCTATAAACTCACATTCCATGGTCAGACTGGCTCAATTTCTGCCCACTATTAGGCTGTTTCAGCCCCACTGACTATGCAGGATTGTAGCCCTGTCCTAAAGCTGTTTAGCTGGCAATCAGAACCAATATGTTCAATGTGGCATCTTCTTAAGCACGAATGCCTCGGGTTGCAACATCAGGACATCTCTATCGCGGTGCTTTTCAATCTGTGATACTAGTGCCACTTGTAGTTCTCAGCTAATGTGGCAGATGCACTGAAAGTGGAACTGGCTCAGCAGTGGTGCACCAGTGGGCAGGAAGTGGCTACATCCATCTGAGGGTGCACCCCTTGAAGAAGAAGGGGCATAGTGCACAGTGCAGAATTGTGGAGAAAGCCGTCCATCCCTGAGCATCGCTGTTGTCTCTGATGGCAGCGAGTCTTGCAAAAGCAGTATCCATTAAAAGTAGTACTCTGTAGCCCCAGTGATGTCATGCACCCACTACGCACCACTACGCGAGTACCGGTTCCTAGAAGTTGAGCTGGCCCCGCCCACTCGAAGCTGGCCCCTGCTATTTAACCAGGGAACAGTTGAAGCAAAATATGTATATACACATCTCTAGAAAGCAAAGCAATAGAAGTTAAATCAACACTAACCACAAGCTGAAGTTATTACAAACATGATCACATCCATGGCAACAATCATGACATCACTTCTGGCTTATGATGTCACTTCCGGTGGGTGGACCCCAACAAGTGCCAATCAAAAGTGAGTACCTGTTCCTAAATCATTTGGATGACACCACTGTGTAGCCCCCGCCAAAAAAGTTGAAAAGCCCTGATCAGATTAAACCCAGTTTTAAGTTAAAACCGTATGAATTCTTATATTGAAGGCCATCCAACTGAATTCACTGAAACTGACTTACAAGCACATATACTGTATAATCATTCTGCACTGTCATCCTTTCTCCTAGGGCAACAGTTCCCAAACTATATGTCCCTGGCCCACCAGTGGGTCTCGACCCAATTTTTGGTGGTTCATGAAACTGATAAGGTACAGTAGATTCGACTATGTGCATCCAGGATTAAACAACCCACTATTTGGGAGGGGGGAGCACCGCAGCCCAATCACCATTATAGCCACAGAGGCTTGAGCAGTTGGTAAAGTAAGACTTTTTTAAATGTGGGTCCTGATGCTAAAATGACACATAGGAGGAAACCGTTTTAAGCAGTTTACCCTGTATGGATAATATCAGTACACTAGTTGAATCTACATGTCACGGGTTCAGTGCGATGTTCTTTACTCTCCTAGTCAATAGCTGACTTGTTTCTGGTAGTGAAGAAAAAAACGGCAAAAGCAAGAATGTGGAAAAAAATAAAAGCAAATGGTTGCATGCCTAGAAAATTACTGTCTGTGGGCTTGTTTTTTAAAAGGAACAATATTGAGCTGTTTGATGCAGCAACATAAAGGAAAGATGCAATTAAGGAGCTGTGGCTTGCCTTTTCTCATGTGATAATCCTATGTTTTTCCATGTGTCATTTTCATTTTGACTTTCTGAGAAACACAATGGACCTTTCAGCACTTCTTTTTTTCCTTTCCTGGGTAATTAGTCCCAGAAATGTAAAGCCTATATAATAAAAAGGGAGTTGCCACATCTCCCCCCCCTCCCCCCGCAATTTCCCACATCAATAAGCTTTAGCACCTCAGGCCATGGAAGTGTTCTTTGGCATGTTTAAGTAGATTAAGAGGCTCAGGCTGCCAACAATATGTTCCACAGCCTTCATGAAATAGCAACTCCATGGACTCGCTTGGAAATTCAAAAGCTATCAGCAGCAGCGAGAGACAGGCAAGTTTCAGAAAGTTGAACATGTCCGTTGCCAGTGGTATATACTCAGCTAAAACAGGCTTGGCAGGACCGGAAGTACAACAAAACTCTGCCGAACCTGTTCAAACAGCAATCGTAGTCAATTTTTTTTCTTTAAAAAAGGGCGTGCACCATGGTAACAATGACTGTGGAACTGACCTGCAGAAGGGCCCGGCATTTTCTACCATTAGGCCTCAGTTCCTCTACCTTCCTCCTCAAAGGAGAACGCAGATAAAGCAGGCCTTAAACAGGCTGGACAGGAGAAGGCAGAAGACCAACAATCCAGTCCTAATAAATGCTGGCCACAAGGTGTGGTGGCAGTGGCACGAGCTCCACTGCGCCCCCTGCAGGCAGCCAGAGACCATGCAGGGGTAGAGAGTAAAAGAACGTTTTACTTCTCCTCCTCAGCTGCCACGTTTCCCAACTAGAACGTGTGCCAGCTATTTATCTGGTGGAAGTTCAAGCAGAGCAAAAGGGACAAGTTAGGGACAAAACAGGGGTTAGGCTATCAGTGGAGCTCTCCCCACTGATACCCACCCCTACCCTCTCCAATATGGCAGCTTGACCCTGCCTAGGATCAAGCCAGGTTACCATTCCCAGCATTAGATTTTACAATGTCTTATAAAGCCTCAATCCTATGCTGGCCAGCACAGGCGGTAAGCTCTTACTGCCAGCGCTGGTGTCACAAAAGTGCCATAATGCACTTCTACCACCGACGATAAGAGCTTACCGCAGGAGCTGGCCCATTGCCAGGCCCCAGAGCCCAGAGGAGCCCACATGGAGTCAGCAGGTGGTAACACTACTGCCAGTGGTGCACACTTTCCAAATGGGTGGAGATGGCGGAACTGTGTGGGGGGAGGGGCGGAGAGGGGGAAGGACTAGCAGTAGCCTCCATCACCAGATCCTAACTGCCGTGTCAGGCCATGCGGCCCAACATGGAGGCCCTCAAGTCTGCACCAGCAAAATAGCTGGCACATACTTGAGAAGACCAATTGGCAGCCCAGCACCCTTATCCAGGGAAGGAAAACATTTAGCTACTGCTGCGCGTACAGGGTCCGGGCATAGGAATGGGTCCGGGCGTACAGGGTCCGGGCCGACCCTGCAAAGCACCAATACGATGATCTGAGTCAAAGTGAAGTACATTTCACACACATGCATGCACACACACACACCACACACACACAGGGCACAATCCTAATCCTTATGTTAGGCCGGCATAAACTAAGCCAGCAAAGTTCGACCAGCACAAGGACCACAGTAAAGTATGTTTGGACCACTCTTGGAGTCAGAGAGGCCGGCACACAGACGTGAGCAATCATCCTTGACTCAGAGAGTAGTCCCAACACGCTTTATGGTGGCCCTTGTGTTGGCCAAACTTTGCTGGCTTAGTTTATGATGGCCTAACTCCAGTTTAGGATTGCTCTCGCTCTCTCTCTCTCTCTCTCTCTCGCTCTCTCTCTCTCTCTCTCTCTCTCTCACACACACACACACACACACACACACACACACACACACACACACAC
>JAJKFI010000136.1:1892565-1916522 GCA_029204185.1 Lerista edwardsae | reverse complement strand
AATAATAATAATAATAATAATAATAATAATAATAATAATAATAATAATAATAATAATAATAATACATGTATTTATATACCGCCTTTCTTAAGATAATTAGATTTCTCTAATGACTGTAACTCAAGGCAGTTTACATAGGCAGACTTTTATTCACAAACCCGAAGGTTTTTACAATTTACAGAAACGTCCTATCTTTCAAGAACAACACTCATACAGATCTTTCTTTCTGGATTTAGCCTTCTTTCTTAGCCACCTGGCTGTCTCCTGCTGGCTGATAAGAGGCTTCCCTGCTCCCACCAGAGACGCAGCTGACTTCAGCACACTCCTCCTCCCATGAGGCAGCTGGAACTCAGCTTTTAATCAGGCGCAGTTTGCAAGGTCTGCCGCTCACAGAGACTTCCGGTAGTCTCGAGCTCACAACCTTCAGATCTTCAGCTGTTATCTTTGGGCAAACGGAGGCATTAACCCTCTCGGCTAAATCTTCTGCATTGGATTGCTCTATTTGATCACCAAAAAATGAAGAGGAACAAAACCATGGTGCTACATATTTAACTATTTAACTATTTAATTTAAATATTGTCTTCTTTTGAACACTTTTGTTCCTTATTTTGTATAAAAACAGCAGCCACAACAAACACAACTGCCTCTGGGTGGCAATTCAGGGATTTGAAATTGACTCCAGTGGCCAAACTTCCATCTGTGAAAATATGGAGTAAGGAAATTGGGAATTCATTTGTTCCTCCTCTGGCAAATGAAATGGGAGTGATTCTAATTCATTTAACATTAATGTTTCATTTAATGTTAACTTCACAAAAGATTTAAAAATGAACTTTTTTGGCCAGAAACAGGGAAAAAGTTTCTTTTAGTTTGGTATATTTGGGGGAGGGGGGAGAGGCAAGACCATCCTGCTTTGGTATGACTGGAGCATTTTGTTTTTGAAGATCTTGCCCCACATCATGCACTACTCTGCAATGACTGCCCTCATTGATTGAATTAATCATGCCTCCTAAGTGTGCCTAGGATGTCAGTCTTCCCAGGCCACTCCTAGTCAATTTTACTCAGAAGAATGCATTGTTAAATCCAGTGGGACTCACCCACTCTCTTGTTACCGTGTAGAGGGGATTGCAGCCTTCGTACATTAAATCCACACTTGATCCCGATTGATATAAATCAAAAATACCTGCAGTGTAATTGATCGTTAGCCTGAAGTTACAGGACCACATTCCTTGCTGGAGTTATTTTATGAGCTGCTTTAAAATTACACTGGCAAAATATTTCACAATCCAATCTTAAACTCATCACAGTCTGCCTGAAATGTAGATCCTCAGTTTTGAATGGTATCAAGCCCTGGAAAATCAGGCATTGTGTTCTTATTATAACCAAATATTTAGAAGACAAAGTTCCCCAGGACTTGCTAGCCCAGCGTGAAATGTGATTTCTTATTCATCTACACCAGTGCTACAGTCCTCAAAAGTTATTTCGCATATATGCTAAATTCCTTGCAACAATCTTTTTCCTGCCCTTCCAAAATAACGTGAAGGAACTGAGAGTGCAATCCTAACTTGGAGTTAGGCCGGCACAAGGGCCACTGTAAAGGGTGTTTGGTCCACTCTCAGAGTCAGGAGGGATGGTGCAGGTTAGGATTGCCCTCTCACAGTTGTTTAGAAACTAACATTTTAAGTCAGTATAAGACAATAAAAATCCACATGCCTAAATAAATATGCAAAAAAAAGAGAGTAAAGCTAAAATCAGTCCAAGAGATCCTACAGCAAAAAAACTCAAGATTAAAACAAAAAAGCCAGCAACATCCTGTGCCAAAGAGCTTTCAAAACCATTTCCCCACTCTCCAAGCAGCTAGGTGATGGGAAAGGGACTTCCATCCTCACAACAATCCTGTGAGGGAGGCAATGTTGGGTGCAAATGGCTTTACATAACCAATCAAAAGGTAGAAAGGAGGTATACCATCAAACAACTTGAGTCCCCAAACCTGGAGCCACACAGGCAGAGCAATCCAAGTGTGCCTCTTGCATCGACGCTAGGTCATCACATCGATGCAACACCATTAGCACCAACGTAGGGGCGCCAATTGGTACCCCTGTGTTGGCGCTTGAGCAACAGGACCGTGCAGCGCCGGTCCAATTGGCCCACGCCGAGCCTCCCTTGTGTCGGCTGAAGCCAGCCGGCGCGAGGGAGATTCCGTGTCCAGATGGACATGGGATTGGTGGAGGGAGGGAGGTTGTGGGCGGGATGTGGGCGGGATTGGGAATTGGCCATAAGGCCAAATCCAAAGCCCTTCCGGGAGGCTGCACAGCCCCGATTTGGGCCGCAGATCTGAGGAGCGCATGAACATGCCCTTGCCACAGGGAGGCTCCAGCCTCCCCAACCAAAGTGTTGGATTTGGTGCTGGCTGGCTGGCCTTGCCAATCCAGCACTGGGTTGGATTGCACTCTGAGACAACAACCTTACCAGACTTATACAACAAATCGGCCATAATAACCTTTTTCTGCATAAAGGTATTTCAGGTAGAGAAAAAACATATACAGTGTCATTGCTGCAGTGCAATGATGCAGATTAAGGGGTGCTTTTCCCTTACCTGACAAATACACATTTGCTACCTCTCTTGTTTTTCCAGTGGGCAAGTAAAAGATCAGTGTCATCCTGTCCTTTTGGCTCTGGTCCCATAGTAATCCTCTGCCCAAAGGATTCCTTGTTCCCTGCTGGCTTCATAGCACACAATAGTGCCACAGCTCTTGCAAATCCATCAGAGAAGTAATGGTGGCATATTGCAAGATCTGTCTCCCCAAACCCTGTATCAGATTGGGTTCTAAGGGTATAGCCTTCATCTCTGCTTGTAAACTGCCCAGAGGGATCCGATTGGCTACTGTCATAAACAGGACGTTCCACTAAATGTACTTTTGGTTTGCTCTAGTACAGCCTTTCTTATGTTCTTTCGGGCATCAGGGAGCTGTGATTGGCTAATGCTTCCTGTTGTGTGCACACTTAATAGAAAGTCCAGGTTTACCTCTGTATAACTTGTGGATGAATTGGCATTAGTTATAGGACCATATGGTTAAAAGAAGCCATGCCAGAGAAAGTGAAATAAATGTGATCTTTAGGAAATGAGTTGCTCCCAAGAAACTTTGGGGCAGATTTTTTTTTGACTGTCAGGTGAATTAATTCAATGTGCTTGATATTCAAGCCATGTGGTCACTACAAATCTCAATGATTTTTGTGTTCTTGCATACTTCAGCCAACTGAGATGGATGTTCATGGAGGGGAGAGGACAGCTGAATATGGCATGATAAAAATTTGTTCAGAGTTTTGTCTGGATATGAACTTGGGGGGGGGGAAATTCCTTATTTCACAACAGGAGAAATGATGCCCTTTTAGTCAGGGAACATATCTGAAAGTAATTATGAGCCATGATGATCCTAAATAATGTCTTTGCTATGCAAAATATTCAAGGAACTTTTATTTTTCAATAGCAATGTGTCTGAGATTTTTGAAGAAAGTTTCACTTTACTCAAGTGTCAGATGTTTTATTCAGAATAGAGGGTTTGATATTCTGAACATGGAAACCAACAGATCTCTTTGTCTATAATGCATTCCTTTAAAGGGGGCATCTCAGAAGCCCACGAAGAAGATCTTGTAGCCCAAGATTCTCAATTAGAGCAAACAGTGACCTTCTCCACAAATGAAAGCTAGTTAGTAGGGAAATGCCATTAACTAATCCCATTGAAATTAATAGGTCATGTTCTATTAAATTTTAGTAACCATGCTTGCATTATTTCACAGTTAACAGGGTAGTCAGAAAGAAAGAATCAGCTCTTCACAACTAACATTTCACTTGCAAACCTAAAGGTACAACCCTTCCAAATTTAGTACCTTTAAGCTCCATCAGAATTGATTGGAGAGATAGGCAGCCTGATCTTATGATCCCGCTTGCAATTGGCCACTATGTCAGCTCTGCATCCGCCAAATGTATTTCTAACCCTACTCCAAAGTATGATGATTGCATTGGACGCAAACCTCAGCATTGCAATATCGACAGCTAAACCTACAGAATCCCTAGCAACTTTGCTGCCACCTTGACAACCCAGTCGAACCCAAGTCCTCCCTCCCAATGCAGCCGCATCAATGGAAGGCACACTGCATCCCACAGGGGAGCACTCTCAGAGGCCTCCTTTAAGTAAACAAGTCTCCATTGCCCCAATGATTCTTCTTGGATCTGCGCCAGCTCTTTTGCTGATCGATCAATCAATCAATCAATCACTAGTATTTATATACCGCTTTTCAACACAAAGTTCACAAAGCGGTTTACAGGCAAATAATAACATTAAAGTTAAATGGCTCCCTGTCCCAAAAGGGCTCACAATCTAAAGGAATGGAGAACACCACCAGCAACAGCCACAAGAAAGATACTGTGCTGGGGTGAAGAGGGACAATTGCTCCCCCCCTGCTAAATTTAAGAGGACACCACTTGGAAAAGTGCCTCTAGCCCAGTTAGCAGGGGTTAACTGATGCAAGTCTAAGCAGACCCAGGGAGATGGATCAAGACCAGGAAGGGGGATAGGATATTAGCGAGCTGCTGCCACCAATAACCGTTCCCTTCTGACCCTCAATACATCACTGCCCCCTCCCCATCCAGAAACTATTCCGTTCGTCCCCCGCCCTGCCCCATTCCACCTTCCTCTCCCACCAACTCACCAGCATCGGCACACAGTGGCCTCTCTGCCAGTCATTGTGGTGGCAGCAAGTGGTGTAGCCAGAGGAAGGTCACAGCACTAGGTTTTGCAAACAGCCCCTCCTCCTCCTCTTTGGAGCCACTCGGGGCCAAGGTAGCCTCCCTTTTGCTCTAGCCACTGGGAATGGCTCTGAAGTGCCATGCTGAAGTGCTGTGCTATGCTACTGCTGGGGGCCTTGTTGTGCTTGCTGGCAGAATGTCACTTCAGCCGGCGTCCTGTCACTTCCACCAATGAGTGGACCCCTCATGACACTGGTGGAAAGGGATCGTGCACACAGTGAAAAAGATTTTTTTTCTTCATTAAGGCCACCGTAAATTTCATGGCGCAATCCTGAAAGCACTGTTGGGCCGATGCTAGCCGCTTGCATTGGCGCCACGGCACCAGTGCTGATGAGAGGGCGCCAACTGGCACCCTTGCGTCGTTGCTGATGCCATTGGGCTGACGGTAGCAGCAGCGTCGGCCCAAGAGCTCTGGCCCATGGTTGCGCTGTGCCGCTCGTGTGCCAGCCAAATTCAGCTGGCACAAGCGTGGTTCTGGGTGGGGGGAGGGAGGGAGGGAGGGAGGAACTGGGCAGGGTGGGCATGCTGGGAGGCGTGGTGTCCTGGGGAGAGGGGTGGAGTTGGGATGCAGCTGTTAGGCCGCATCCACACCTCCAGCCCCAGGCCTCACAGCCCCAATTCGGGCTGCACGGCATCCTTGCCTCTGCGCCTGCAATACACCCTACATAGCAGGCACAGATCCAAGGAGCATGTAGGGGAGGCTGGAGCCTACTCTGGGGCAAGGGCATGATCGTGCCCTTGTCCCAGGGAGGCTCCTGAGCGCTCCCAACTTGTGCTGGATACTGCACAGGCCCGCCGGCCTTGCTGTTCCAGTGCAAGTTAGGACTGCACTCTCAATGGCATTGTTTCAAAGCTTCCAAGATCTTCACAGTCACTGCAATTCTACCTCCAAGTAATGAGTTTCTAATTGGCGAAAGGCTTCAGTGCTTCATTAAGCTCCAAATCCATGGGTTTGAAACAGCATCTTAAGTACTTTCTTGAACAGAGGCCGATATTTTCACTTTGCTGGGGGGGGGGGGGGCGAAGAAAACCTAACACCAGTTCTCCACATTAAAACCTAATGCTTTACATGGTAAGCAAATACACTGTCCTCTCATTGGCTTTGCACATACTTTTCAGATAGACTCATTTATAAAAATCAGATGAAACTCATCCTTCGGAATTAATCCAGTACCCTTAAATGGCAAAGCAAAAGATATGGCCGCAGAACGACCACTGTTTATGTTGCAGTAGGAGGGAGAAAGAGAAGAGGGAGGGGTTGTTTTCCTGCTTGCGCTTGTGTAGGCCAGAGGGCCCTGGCTTCCTGTCTCCAGCTGATAAAAGTGGAAAGGAGGGTCAGCTTGAAGCGGGAGGGAGAGCTGGAGTTGTTCCCTTGGTGGCTCTCCAGAATGGAAGGATCAGGAGGAGGCTCAATATGTCTGACAGCTGAAACAGATGATGCAGCTCACCACCTATGTAAACAGAAATAGACGCTGGGCCTGATGGAGCTCAGAGATATGACCCTGCCCATAGAGCCACTGAGTCTAGACTCCAGATGTGTTCTCACTGTTACCAGGCCAATTCCAATCCAAGTGGTAAATATTTCTACCAGATGACAGTGGTCTCCGTTACAGAACTGAAGAGAACGGACAAAAATAGGAGGGGAAATGAGCACTGGGCACTCTGGGCCTGCTTAGAAAAATATTCTGCATCATCTGAAAGATGTTAAGGGGCAATTATTTAAATAGGTCACACACATTCCTGTTCATTTCTTTGCCATGTTCTGTTGAAAGGGGTCCAAGACAAACTGAAGGCGATTTAACTAAATTAGTCACTTAAAATGTACTGAATCCGAGGTCTTCAAAAGGATCAAAAGCCATTTAACGTTGTGATTTGGGTATTTTGAGGTAAAAATACATGGGAGGAGGGGAGACGAACTTCCGCTGCCGGCAGCTTAATAGAAAGGAAGCTTGTTGCTTTTAGGAGGCAAGGATGAAACCGCAGCAGAAACCAGGAGAAAGAGGGATTTCTGGCACCAGGAGTAAGCTGAGATTGGGGATTTGAGGCCTTCTTCATCAGAGCTTTGACCAGCCACTAAAGTACCCCTCTCGTGCCTTTTGGAAGGCTGTAGGATATGAGATCCACAAATCCCGTCCTGCCCCCTTATTTCCGTGTGGGCCCGTGTGGGACCTTCTGTGGTGGTGTGGTAAGGATATAGCTGCCTCTGTGCAGTACCAGGAGAGAATTCAGGCATGCAGCTGCCTGTGCATCTGATCTTCCTGCACATCCTCAGGTACCTCACAGGAGAAACTGTGTCAGATATGACAATAATAGTCCCACAAGGGGGGATTGCTGCTACCCAAAGAAGGAAGCCCAAAAAAGAGATGCCTCCCATGCCCATCCATTGCCTGGGGGTGGAGTCAAATGCCCCCATGCAGTGTGCCTTTGGAGCCCATAGGGGTGCCACCCAGTGATGTCATGCAGGGGGAACGCGAGGGAACTCAGTTCCACTAGTTAAAATTAGGGCTGACTCCGCCTACTTCACTCTCCCTCCTCCCCCCTCCCAATTCCTCTGCAAAGAGTTTTTCTTCTTGGTTGGCCGGCACTCAGAGGGTTAAAGGGAGCGACTCCGGATTCCTAGGGGGGCGAAGGCAGTGATGTTATTCAGGGGGAATGGACCAGAACGGGCATTCTGGATCCTAACGGGCTCCGTGGCTGGTTCCGGGTTCCTGACAAGTGCCAATCAAAAGTGAGTTCCTATTCCTAAATCATTTGAATGACACCACTGGTGCCGCCCATTGCCAAGCTGCTGCCTCTGCCATTGCCACCCACCTTCCAGAATCCTCCTGAGGGCAGGGCAGGCCAGGCACAGCTACAGATGGCCCTCTGATAGCTTCTGCAGCCTCCGGAGGGCCATTAAACAGCACTTCCAATATTATTTACAGGATTTCCGAAGGTGTTAGAATGCTTTTGGAGGGCAGTGGAGTGTTGCCTGAGGCTCCGGAGGTTATAGGGAAGTCAGGGAGGGCGGCAGTCTCAGGCAGGAGGTGGTAGTCTGTGGTCCTGGCCCCTGTACTGGCGGCAAATGGGCCAGGGCTGTGAATGTGTCTTCCATCTAGGGTAGGCTTAATTACTGGAGTTCCTGAAGCACAGAAACCAGTGGCTAAAAAGCAGCAGAGGAGGGAGGCAGCCATTCTGGGCACTTTAAGGCCTCTGCACCGACTCCCACCAGACCTTTTGCATTGGTCTTGAGTGATCTGTAAGGGATCAAGGAACACACATTCTCCATTCTGGTCAGAATGGAAGAGGTCAGTGAGTAGAAATGGAAATAGTGTATTTGAGAAAGGTTAAAAAAAGAGAGCATAGATAGGGTTCAAATCAGCAAAAGCAGGCACTTGAAATGAGAGGTCGCAGGAAATACACTTCTAATGCCAAAGTAGAATGGGCCCCACTAGTGTCCCTGGAGCGGGGGCAGGTTGCTAGGTTTAGCAAGGCGCCTTACCTTGCTGTGTAAATTGCTCCTCTCCATCGCCATCATTGCCAGTCCTAGTCACAGCCAGAAAGCAATGCCTCCGTGTAGCTTAGTGGCTATGACGGTGAGGGAGAGGAGTGATTTACATGGCAAGGTAAGGTGCCTTGCAAAACTTAGCACCCCGCCCCACCTCTAGGGATGCTACTGCCTGGACCTGACTAATATCACTAGCTCAGCTCCTTGGACCTCCCCTTGACCATGGTCAGGTGGATGGACTTGTCTTCATCCATGTCTTCACCCTGGCCCATTCTTCTACCACGTGAAGCATGTCCAGTGGATATGCAGCAACTGCTGTCATGATGGTGGGGCTATACACATTGACTAACAGCCCAGTCCTAACAAAATCCCCACGCCTGGTGAAGCAGAGATGCTGCAATGGTGGCGCAGCTCAGCTGCATCCTGTGGGGGAATTTTGGCTGCTGGAGGTCTCCTCGGGGTAAGGGACATTTATCCCTTTGCCCCAGGGCAAGCTCAAGCAGCTGGAATGGGTCAACCTGGAATTGCACCAGAGGTATCCAGGCTGACCCCAGTTGGAGAATCAGGCACCTCCCGGGCCCAATGTGCCCACCTCACCACAGATGCCACCTTCCCCCTGCCCTGCTGCACTGGCCTTACCTGCTCTGGCAGGTGTCCCTCCATGCACACTGGCATCAGTGGGGTGGCTCTGGCCTTCCCAGCTGCACTGTTCGTAGGTGTGCTGTCACAAAGCACTTTACGGTATTTCTGTGGCAGCACAAAGGCCTGGCATAAGCAATCTGCTGGCATGCCACTTGCCTTGGATTGGGCCATAAGCCAAGCCAGCTGCAAGATACACACAAACAGGAGCTTCACATTAAGGTTCAACTCACACAGCTTCCGAAAGCAGTAGCTAAGGGGACTCTCACAAGAGCTCCTGAAACTGAGCCCCCTCTAGCCCCCCTTTAATTTGAGCACTGGGCAGGTGCCCACATGATCGGAACAATTTGCATGCTACAAATGCAACATAGAAGCCAACACTAAGGTTGCGGCAGCTGCATCACAAATTTAACATGTAAAGGAGGGCTCAGACTTGCTCCATAAAGTGAACAGGACTCTTACTGCTTTGATCAGCAGTATGCCAGCTTTGGCCAGCTTTGGCCAGCAGTAAAATAGCAGTATGGTGGCCTTCAAGTTAAAACAAAGATCATCTGAGTGGTACCTGGATTTCTCAAACACAATTCATAATCTCATGAACAGGCAGCCAGGTAAAAGCAATCAAGCTGAAGCTAAATGCTCTTTGATTAATATGCTCTCTTAAATCCTTTTTCCTCCATTAGTTAAATTATAAGTGAATAATCTCCAGGGAACACCTGCTAACTTTCTCTGATATCAACAGAGACTTATTACTATTGGGTGTCGATGTGCTTGCTAATTGGCTCTCTTTCCTTGCTCTGCGCATCTATTACTTCTGCCTTTCACATTTTCTTTTTGTTTGAGAACATTGCACCAAACGCTAACAATTGTTAAGGAGAAATAAAATGGTTTTACATATTGAAATGTTGTCGATGCTTACCCTTAGTGCCTACACTCACATAAACCGCTACATTGCTGACTGGTGTGCTTTGGGCTTTTGGAAAATCAGCAGGAAATCAATGCATTGCAGATGCATATAAAGGATGCCGCAAGGGGAGGCAGACATGGCAGGCACCGTTTGCAGCAGAGCATGGGGGGGGGGGGGTGGAGCACTATACTGAACATAGGTTCCCTCTTAGCCACAGCTTATCAGATATCCACCAGAGCAGTGGTATTCAAACTTTTATTTTTATTATTATTATTATTATTATTATTATTATTATTATTATTATTATTATTATTATTTATTGTCATTGTATTACACAATACAATGAAATTCGTTGACACCCGGAGACCAAACCAACACACACATTGAATTCCCAACAATCCCCCCCAATCCCCACACTCCCCGCCCCCCTTCAAAAAATTCCTCCTCTGAAACACAAACATCCACACAATAGGAAATAATACACAACAGGAAATCCACACAATAGGGAATGATAAACATCCACACAATAGGAAATAATACAGTCCGACTGCCCCTATCTACTGGTACTTCAGTTCATTGTTCAATGCTGTTATGGCTCTAGAGTAAAAACTGTTCTTAAAACGTGTTGTCCGAGTTTTAATAGTCCTATACCTTCTGCCAGAAGGTAGGGACTGGGACTGGGACCCACTTTAGACTGGGACCCACTTTTTAGTATGGCATTTGTGTCGGGACCGGAAAAGATGTCATTACACTGGAAGTGATGTTGTGGCAGGAAGTGACATCATTAAGCAGGAAGTGCTGTCATTGTAAAATAATAAAATGATACTCCTGAAATGCAAACTGGCATTCTTGGACTGCAGCAATTGTACAACTATGAAACATCCCTGGCAGAAAGCAAGATTTGGACAAAATATTATGTAAAAGCACTAGACTAAAAACCAACTACTTTAAAAAAAAAAAAAACCTCACTTGAAAATTCGAACTGTTAATACAAAAGGAATATAACAAGAGAAAGACACTGTGCTGGGGTGAAGAGGGAATGCTGCTCTCCCCCTGCTAAATATAAGAGGAACACCGCTTGAAAAAGTGGAGTTTTGCAGTTTCCAAGATGGCTGCTCCCAGCTTTCCATGACCCACCTGACATCAAGTCATGACCCAACAAGTGGGTCCCAACCCACAGTTTGAATAACACTGCACCAGAGCATGCCTTTACTAGCAGAATGGCTGCAATTATGAGGAGTATGAGAGCGCAATCCTAAACTGGAGTTAGGCCAGCAGAAGCTAAACCAGCAAAATTTGGGCAGCACAAGGGCCACCATAAATCATGTTTGGACCACTCTCAGAGTCAGGGAGGATGGCTCACGTCTGTGTACTGGCCTCTCTGACACCGAGAGTGGTCCAAACATACTTTACGGTCTCCCTTGTGCTGGCCAAACTTTGCTGGTTTAGCTTATGCCGGCCTAACTCAGCTTAGAATTGCGCCCTGAGTTGCATGCAGTAAGAGCTTTAATAACCCAGTTAATAATCCTCTGCGTACCCTAGACAGAGACACACATTTTGAGTGCCCCCCTCTCTCACACACACACATGCACACACGCGCACACACACACGCACGCACGCGCGCACACACACACACGTGTTCCTTAACTGCATCACATCATTCTTGGATCTGTTTTTTGGTCTTGCTGGAGTGTGATGAAATGTTAGGAACTGGCCGATGGACCAGGCAGGCAGGCAGATGTTGATTTTCCATCCTGGAGTAAGAAAAACGCCATTCATTTTGGTAAGAATGGGTTCAGAATGAAAATTGCCATGGAGTGTATTGCTCACGTGGTTTGGTAAATAGCAAAAAAGAAGTAGATGAGCTGGGCGTGAATAGATGTAGAAGGTAGTACCACCATTCAGCGAAACACTATTTGGTGGATTCTCCTTGTTGCACATAAACAGGAGAAGGACAGCTTCAGCTCTATTCTAACTACAGCTTTCCAGTTCTTCCTTGTTTCCTTCCCAAAGTTCTAATCATACCACTTCTTACTATATCAGGACAAATGCTTTGATGCTGGGTAAATGAGCCATTTACCTCATTCACACTCATGGTGGTGCACACGAATGCTGCCGGAATCCACCTTCTTCCTCTCCCAATCTAACCGCTGCTTATCTCAAAACTGCCCCTGCTCAACCCCCTCCTACCCTTTGTCTCTCTTGTCTTTTACTTTTATAAGGCTCATTTGACACATAACATAGTAAGAAAAAACCAAGACTCGCTATTTTTCTTCAAGGAACTGTTGTAGATACATGACAATAACTGGACTTTATAGGGCATAGTGCAGACATAGTTTTGTGCAAGGGAACACTGCAGAAGCAAAACGATCAGTTTGGTTAGTATTTTTGAATTTTCAAAACTGGAACCTATTTTGAAGTATATAAACAAGCAACCCTAGAATTCATCAAAACAAATGAATACATCTTAATACAAATTAAGAAAGCTTGAGTACTACGTAGAATGTGGCTGCAATCCTATGCACACTTACCTAGGAGTAAGTACCATTGAACACCAATAGAATTTACTTCTGAGTAGATATGCCTAGGACTGGATTGTCAGGCCCCTTTTGCCACACTGGTGTCTTGCCCAGAATAGTTGTTTTTAAAAGTTTTACGAGAACAGTTCCCAGTTTACTTCCCAGTGTTTTGAACCATTTTCAGAAATGATTTGGAAAATATTTTCAAAGGCTAAAATGATTGCAAGGTTGGTGCAATACTTGATAGCAGAAACAGTTGAGCGAAACTGCAATGCTGAGGCTTCAGGATAAAGAGAACAGAGAGTGGAGAACAAAGTATGTTCTGCCGCTTTGTAGCAGGAGACTAAACAAGGCATGGAAACCAATTTGCAATGGTATCTGAAACGGCATGTCACAATGACCAACCACATGTTTAATGCAATGATAATGTCTGGGAGTCTTATTTCAGTCTTGCAAAGAATTTTATTTTCTGGTGTAACCTTGCAATTAATGCAACTCCATCAGCACGTTCCATGGTTGAAGACTCTGCCTCACTTAACATGAGCGCCAAGGGTTTGCATACGCTACAAGTTATCTTGAACTAACAATACATTACATGGCTTCTCTGCCTTGTTCCTTCTGCTGTTAACCTTCCCCAATGCACCCCAGTTTTGTTGCATGGAATTACACTATCCTTTGGGTCTATGACCGTGTTATTCAAACTGTGGGTTGGGACCCACTTGGTGTGTTGCAACCTGATGTCAAGTGGGTCATGGAAAGCCGGGAGCATCCATCTTGGAAACTGTAGACCTTACACTTGCTATATTCCTTTTGTGAGTGTGAGTGTCAATCATTTGAATTTTCAAGTGAGAATTTTTTTTAAAAAAAAAGTTTTTTTAGTTCAGTGCTTTTACATAATACTTTGTCCTAATCTTGCTTCATGAAATTTCATGGTTGGCATTTGCTTCATTCCAAGAATGCCAGTTTGCATTCCAGGAGTGTCATTTGATTATGTCACAAGGACGGCACTTCCTGCTTGATGGTGTACCTTCCGGCCATTACATCCCTTCCAGGTTAATGGCTTCACTTCCGGTGGGTCCCAACAGACAAGTGAGTCCCAGTGCTAAAAGGTTTGAGAACTACTGGTTTATGATATCTTGATGAGAGACAAGGAGAGAAAGGGAAAGAGCACCAATATCCAGGTTGCAACTTGTTGCAACTTGGCAACTGCATCTGAAATGAAAGGAAACAAATTGTCCAACTGCTCCTATATGAAAACATTAAAGCGAGAATAGTTGCATGGCCCATATACAAACTATACCTGTATGATGAAAGTCACCGTGGATTACTTACCTCTTTTGTCTTCTTTCCTTTGGGTGAGTCCTCATTTCTTTGGGTGTGTGATAATCCAACTACCAGTATACAGGGCCAATGTTGCATGATGGTGGTGATATCCATTGCTGATGCAGGAGGCAAAAGCTGTGCCACTTGGATTGGTCCCTTACAGTGGTGCCGACTTGCTTTTATAATCAGGGGTGCCCATGGCCACGCCCCCGATGTTGATGTGGCCACACCCCTGACGTTGATGTGGCCATGCCCTGATGTAACATAGTCACATCCACCTTTAAATTACATTATAACAGGTAGACCTGGGCTCCAGAGCTCCCTCGGTCAGGACAGCAGACATTGTACGCACGCACCAGGAGTCAAAATGGTGTCACGCCCTTCACTAGTCTGTCTCCCAAAGACAGGTGCAGGTTAGCTGTGGGTGCTGGATGCCGAGGAGGCTGGCATTAACATGGGGGCTCTGCCCCCACAGAAGAAACCTGTGGGGGCTGAAAAACCGAGAGCCCCCCCCCGATGGTGCCTATGGTCCCTGGGATAGAGTACATCACATCACACATTCAGCTCCAAATTGGAGGTTGCCGTGGAGGTTGCAAATTGGAGGTTGCAATGGCAGCATTTGGAGCCTGATTCCATTGTGGATGACTTCTGTGATCTTGAAGGAGCATGTCAGGGATGGCCTGGTTAGGTGGATATTTATAAAGAACAAACTGTGCCCACCAAGAAGTTAGCTTCAGACAAGCCCCATTACCTTCAGAGATAAGGAAATAAATTGCCATTTCCCTCTAAACATACCACTTCTTTCTGCACGCCTGCTTTTCCTTTTTTCTTCTCCCTTTGGGCTCATGGTACAAAGAGAGCCTTAGGAGGTAATAATCTTCCTTTCATTCATTGTCCCTTGCCACCTGACTAAACAGGACTGCATGCATATTTCTCCATTAACTTTTCTTTTGTCTTCCTCAAATGTGCTCATGTCACACCTCTTCAGGCGTAGCTTCATTATTCCGTCAATAGCATGTCTACAGTATACTGGTAGCTCTTTTGTGGAAGTTCATTTGCACAATGAAGGTCACACGGCTTTGTTTAAAGATTAGCAGACAATAAAACACTGAAATCACTTGGTACAGATTTCACAAAGGGTTATTTTTTTAAAAAAAAATATGCTGGATATGTTGACTGGGAGTGCCATATCATGTATTTGATTTGTAAACTGTCTTACATGGAAACACAGCCTCTAACTACTTAGGCCTCGTGCTCTGGAGAGGACACTCCAGCTTCGCATACAGTGTTGTAATACCACAGGAAGTAACAGTTACTGGTTATAAGTCTTTGCTCGATTGGCATAGAGCGTGACGCCAAGGGCTACTTCCGACGGTGGGAGAGGTCATTGTACCTCATTGGGCAGCTACCGCCCGCCTTAAGCTGCATGCTGCGTGGTGTGTGGGGGTTAAGTTGAAAGCCGACAAGCAGATCGATAACTCTGCACCATGCAATACACATAAGAAAACTTCTGCCCTAAAGTTGGGCACCTGGAATGTTCGGACAATGACCCCCGGCTTTTCTGATGACCTGCAAAAAATAGACGACGTACGCAAGACAGCTGTCATCGACATGGAGCTGAGCAGACTGCAGGTGGACATCGTTGCTCTTCAAGAGACAAGGCTGCCAGACTCGGGATCTGTCAAGGAGAGAAATTTCTCGTTCTTCTGGCAGGGAAAACCATCAAATGAGACTAGGGAATATGGGGTTGGCTTTGCAGCTTTGCCTCTCCCAATTTGAAGAGACACTTGCTCAATAGGCTGATGCAAGGAGGCGGCCTCGAAACCAACGAAATCAGGGAGCTGGACAGGGAACAGACTATATTTGTCCTCAGTGTGGAAGGGATTGTCATTCTTGAATTGGCCTTCTTAGCCATACCAGACGCTGTTCCAGGACCTCTATTCAGAACATGTTACCATAGTCTTTCGAGACTGAAGGATGCCAGTAATATAATAATTTTTATTCCAAATAATCAAAACTAGAATGAAAAGATACAATGATAGAACACTGACATGAGTGCTTACAATTACGGTAACGATAAATGCATAAGGGCTCAATCCTGAGACCATTATTGCCAGCGGCACGCTTATACTGCCAGCACTGGGTG
Organism: Lerista edwardsae; assembly: GCA_029204185.1. Classification (NCBI taxonomy): domain Eukaryota; kingdom Metazoa; phylum Chordata; class Lepidosauria; order Squamata; family Scincidae; genus Lerista; species Lerista edwardsae. Next base: position 1,900,700 of record JAJKFI010000136.1, on the reverse strand, counting down.
TCATAAATGTCCCATGAATCAGGTTTATGGCACCCAGGGAGCAAGGTGCGCCAGGGAGAGAAGAAGAGTATGGATCCAATTCTAGATCCATATACCCCAACTCATAATTTGCATCCAGTAACAAAACGTACCTTGTCTCCAATTCTATTTCATAACCAGTCATATTTTAATCATTTCTAAAAAAGCTTACCAAAGCTGCTGTATTTTATCACATCCCAAAAAAAACATGATAAACATCTTTCCTGCTGGAACCACAATGCCAGCATTTATTGAGAAAACATGGATAAATATTCGGTAACTGATGGGGAGTCAGATGCCATTAGTAAATAGTTTTGAAAATGCTTTCTTTTTATGCTTGTTGACATCAGTCTTTTTGATACATCCTCCAGTCACCCCCCAGGAAGATCACTTTGGCCTGCTATCCCATGTCCGTTTTATTATCTTAATGCTATCCATCATAGACATCAATAAACCATAAATCTTACTAATTATACCTTTGTTCTGACATGCACTTAAAATTATCTCAAATGTGCTCTTATCTTTTAAATGCCTGTGCTTCACTACAAGGGTTTGTATAACATGCCTAATCTGAAAGCATTGAAATAATTGGGGCCTAATAATGCCCAGCCTCTTCACAGTCACATCAGAGGATATAATCTGCGGCTCATGAACCCAATCCATTAACCTTCCCAACGACAACTGTAAGAGATAGGGAAGAGTAGAACCCATTCCATTCGTCAACTGGCCTGACGTTTTTCTCCTCCAAGCATTCTTCCTTCTCCCATAGATGCACTGCAAATGCCTTCTGCCTTCTCACTCATGCCCGCCTTTCTGTGACATAATGGGCTGAATCCTTCCTGCAGTACCTACCACAGCAAGAAGGCAGGTGCTTGATTAAAGGTAGTAACAGCCATTCTTACAGCCCAATCCCATGTATGTTTACAGAGAAGTCCCACTACAGAGAAGTCCCACTTTGTTCAATGGGGCTTACTCTGAAGAAGTATAGGATTGAAACCCCCACTGGAGCAAGCCGAAGGCTTAGTCCAGCTAAGGAACCTTAGAAACTATAACTAGCCTGTCCACTTTCTGTAATGCCTGCTCTCTGAGCCTGTGGGCAGAGGAGGAGGTGTTTGGGGGTCATTCCCCAACAGAGGTATTGTAGTATACTTGTCCAGTAGCATAACTTTATGAAAGGAAACTCTCTCTCTCTCTCTCTCTCTCTCTCTCTCTCTCTCTCTCTCATACCCCACCAATCAATCAACAATATTTACATACTGCTTTTCAACACGAAGTTCACAAAGCGGTTTACAGGCAAATAGTAATAATAAAGTTAAATGGTTTTGTCCCAAAAGGGCTCACAATCTAAAAAATATGCAGAACACGACCAGCAACAGCCACTAGAAAAGACACTGTGTGTGCAGGGATGAAGAGGGACAATTACTCTCCCCCTGTTAAATATAAGAGGAACGCCACTTGAAAAAGTGCCTCTTGTCCAGTTAGCAGGGGTTACAAGACCTTTGGAGGATGGCAACAGGAAAAGGCTGAAAAGCTACTGTATGCAATTCCATTCCATGTGCAAAACATTTGCTCATGGCGTGCTAATATGCCGCTGTCCTATTCTTTTCTCCCAATGAAAACTCACGAGAGAGCTGCAGAACCTTGGAGAGCTCCAAATGAGCCACCTGCTCTGACAAAGGCCAGAGGAGGAATGAGGCCTCCCAGGTTCCGCCTCCCAGAATCCACCTCCCTCTCTAGAGAGCAGAGAGACATAAAGGTGCAGCCTTCTGACCACACATTCCTCATAGCCTGTTGCAGTTACTGACATAGAGGCTCAGGGGAACATGAGGAGCATGGGAGGAATGGGTTCCTCAAGAAACTGGTTCAGTGGGTGCTGAGGCTGGCGGGCCAGTCCAGAGGTCTCTGCCTTGTGCCTCTGGCTTAGGGGTCTCCTGACAGGTGGACTCAGGCCCAGACTCCAACCTGGTGACAAAGTTCTGCTCCCACTGACTCAATCATTTCCTCTTATCAAGCTTGGGGCAGGAGTCCTACCAGCACAACCTTTGGGAATTGCTGGGCTTCCTAATTATATCAGAATCTATAGACAGCCGTTCTTCCATAGGAAACAGCAATTACCCAAAATCCAACTTTTAGACACACATCGAGAAATCTGTAGTTTCCATTTTTCTTGAGTTTTATAAACTGTGGTCATTATTAAATAAATAATCAGCCCACGGCAAAGTATATCCAGTGAAATCCAACGCTGCTCCAATGATTGACAAAAGTATTTAGTGTCTCTGGACTAAAGGATGAATGCCAGACCACATCCTTAATTTGCACCAGACTGCCATGGACTGTGAAATGTTCTTTTCTGCAAACAGCTTCATTTCCTTCTTTTCTTTTTTATGGATTTATTTATTGCTTTGTGGCAAGCCCAAAACGGTGGCCCCAGGGCTTATGAGGAGGAAAGTACAAATGCTTTCTCCTTCCCTCCCATTTGCCCTTGGGTCTAACCCCTTACGACTGGGTGCAGCTACATTTTGGTGTGGCTACATTGGCCCTGCTAGTAGGGAATAGGGTTGGGGCATAAATGTTTTGTGGTTGCACCAAAACTAACCTCCATTGACAGTAAGGCACAACACCTACCAGTCATTCATAATACAACACATACAACTCACCTGCAAAGAGATGCAGCAGGTGAGACCTTTGTGGACAAGGAGCTTAGGGGAAGTCCACTGACTCTCAGCTGGCAGATTCTCATTCAGGGATGGCAGGCTTAAAGCAGGTTATCATCATCTTACAATAAGCTGATTTGTAAAAGTATCAATATTAGTCTCCATACTTTTCACTTGGGAGAACCACATGGGAGAACCACATGCTAGGACTGACGTATTGCTGTTTCTTAGGAGTGTGTATTTGTTTTGCCACCAAAAACCTGAAATTACTCACGACTATCACCTGAGCTATTCCAAACCAAGAGCTTCCCATAATCAATTCTTCTATTCTCTCCCCAGAAAAACAAGATGGCAGCTCCTGGGAAAGGCGCTGCACTGCTGCCTGTTTGAAGTGCAAACAAGATGTCAAACGAAAGGAATAAACACTCTCCGCTGCTGTGCTACAAGTGATGTGAGAGGAGGCATGAGGTGCACATTTTCCCACAGACTTCAGCTATAGAGGTTTCAATGATCTCCACACCACAGGAAAGAAATGGTCCTTTCCAAAAAGTCTGGCATTGCATGTTTTCTAAGCAATTTGAAAATATTAGGGACAAATATATTAGTCAAGTGCTTATCATGCTGATAAGTATCACGAGCAGCAGTGTTATTCTGCCGGAACACTTGGCGGGACATCTGGGTGATCGACAGCCCACCCGTTGCGTTCCGCAGCATTACGCCGTTTGTGTAACCAATTACGCTGCTTGCGTACATTACGCAAATGGCATAACGCTGCGGAACGCGACAGGTGGGCTGTCGATCACCCGGATGTCCCACCCAGCGTTCCGGCAGAATAACACCGCTGATCACGAGGGAGGGAGTGTGAAAGTGCTGCATTTCGCGGGAGGCAATACCTTAAGAAACATTGTGTAAAGGGAGCAAGAAGCTGTGCTGTCCTAAACTTTGCAGTGATCGTTCAGACTTTGCTTGATAGATGCAGAGCATTATGGATGTCATATGGTGAGTCCCTCAGGCTCCCTGGCAACCTGCACGCATGTAAGGCAGAAGTAACAGCTTGCTTGGAGTGTCTTCTGCAAAGATCGCATAGTTAGAGAAATCCATCGGGGAGTGGATCCCATGGAGGGAGCCGTCTGGAAAGGGACACTCCATCCCTACGGAACTGCCTCCACGTTGTCACACACTGTCTTCAAAAACACTAAAACCGAACATATTACTAAGTGAGCAGAGACAATCCTACCCAAAGAAAAAGATGACGTAAAACCGAAGTGAAAACGCAATTACCTAATTGGATGTTAATTAGTACAAGAGGGGGGGGGTTAAAAAATGTCCGGCACACAGCACAGTCTGCAGAGCAGCCTGCGCAGAGCCATACCTAAGAAGGCAGAAGTGGTGAAAGTTTAAACTGTTTGTATGGTCGCAGAGAGCAAGAGAGAATAACATCCGAAAAGGATTTTTCAGGACATTGGGGGAAGCGCAAGACTTGTGGCCAAGAACTAGAGAGACAAAGGAAGTTTGTCGTGAATGACAGAGTGAACATAAAAATCTTACAGTGACATTAAGAAGCTCAGCAGCTCACTCAAGCACCATCGCAGTGTCATCAGGACAGATGGGAACAATTGGCAAAGATATGGCACCACAAGAGGCTATAGAAGCAGCACTAAGGAAAGCTGTTCCAAACATAAAAAGACAAGACAAGGTGTTTTTTTCCTCACCAGTAAAAGGATGTGCTCTCTTTAAGATGATTTATTGCTCTGGACGTCTTTCCAAAGGAGCTGCCTCAAAGCCTGACACAGGGTCGATGATCTGCCTAGGCCAGCTCTGTCTGCAGGGACTGGGGATGACATTCTAATCACACCCAGAGGTCTTTCTTGGGTCTGCTCCCCAAGGTCAGGGTTATGTCAGGGATCAGTCAGGTCACGCAGTGCTTGAGGGTCCATGCCCATTGGAGGAGCTACATGGCCAAGCTCCCCCTTCAAAGCTTCTAGAATCAATCAATCAAATAGTATTTATATACCGCTTTTCAACCCAAAGTTCACAAAGCAGTTTACAGGCGAATAATAATAAAGTTAAATGGCTCCCTGTTCCAAAAGGGCTCACAATCTAAAAAAATGGCAAAACACCACCAGCAACAGCCACTAGAGAGACTGCGCAGGGGTGAAGGGGGAAGATGACTCTCCCCCTGCTAAATATAAGAGGAGCACCACTTGGAAAAAAGTGCCTTTTGCCCAGTTAGCAGGGGTAATAGTGGAAGTGGTAGCATCCAGTGGGCCTTCAAGGGGCAGGGTTTTGCTCCAAAAAATCCAGCAACCTGACTCCCACACTGCCAGGCAGTGGGTGCCATGGGGAGTAGTGCAAGGTTTTGGCCCAGGGCAGTGGTGTTATCCTACCGGAACGCTGGGCAGGATATCCGGGTGATCGACAGCCCGCCCATCGCGTACCGCAGCGTAACGCCGTTTGCGTAACCAATTACGCCGCTTGCATACGTTACGCAAATGGCGTAATGCTGTGGTATGCGACGGGCGAGCTGCCGATCACCCGGATGTCCCGCCCAGTGTTCCAGTAAGATAAGACCACTGGCCCAGGGCCTCATCACTGCTTAGGGTGGCTCTGTGCACCTCTCAGTTATCACCAGATTTTTACCCAAAGCAACATTCAAAACAAAGTTAGACATCCCTCCCCTGGTGGAACAATGGAGGAATTTTGTGGGAAGCCAAAAGAGTTTCTATTTAAAAAAAAAAGTCTCTTGGGGAGTGCCACACATTCCTCTCAATTCATTGAACAATAGCACTGGGTCTCCACCCTTTAAACATGTACCAGAGGTGGTGCGAACCGTCAAATGGGACAGCTTGACAGCCTCCCCAAAATTCTCATTTTATTTTGGTCCATTCCCCACCAATCTGGCTCACTTGGGATTCACACCCACCCCAGGCTGCTTCTCAGCCTCCTGCCAGTCCCTTCTCCTTCTCCAGCAAACAGTCTTATCCTGGGGTGATGAGCAGGGAAGAAAACACATTGCCCACACAGGAGCTGTTCTGCCAGGCCTTTGTTGGCTAGATAAGGCATATTCTCCCCTGCAGTATTAGCTTTCCCCACTATCTGTTACTCTCCCCCTTTTCACAAGATAAAGCATTTTTTTTCCTTTTGATTGGGGATGGTGGCTAGGATGAGCAGCGATGTGAGGAATCCTACATCATCCATTGGTGCCTTTTTGACCATTTCTACTTTAAAAAATAAAAAGCTCTCAAATGAGGCTTTGAGTAAGAACATAAGAAGAGCCCTGCTGGATAAGGCCAAAGGCCCATCTAGTCCAGCTTCCTGTATCTCACAGTGGCCCACCAGATGCCTCAGGATCACATGAGTCAACAAGATGCCTGCATCCTGTTGCCACTCCCCTGCACCTGGCATTCTGAAGTTGTTGTTGTTCAGTTGCTAAGTCGTGTCCGACTCATCGCGACCCCATGGATCACAGCACGCCAGGCCTCCCTGTCCTCCACTAGCTTCCTGAGTTCACCCAATTTCATGTTCATCGCTTCAGTGACACTATCTAACCATTTCATCCTCTGCCGCCCCCTTCTCCTTTTGCCTTCAATCTTTCCCAGCATGAGGGTCTTTTCTAAAGAGTCCTCTCTTCTCATGAGGTGGCCAAAGTATTGGAGCTTCAGCTTCAGGATTTGTCCTTCCAGGGAGCAATCAGGCTTGACTTCCTGGAGGACTGACCGATTGAATCTCCTTGCAGTCCAGGGGACTCTCAAGAGTCTTCTCCAACACCATAATTCAAAAGCATCTATTCTTCAGCGCTCTGCCTTTCTTATGGTCCAGCTCTCAGAGCCATACATTGCTACCGGGAAAACCATCGCTTTGACTATGCGAACCTTTGTTGGCAGGGTGATGTCATAGCTTTCCTCCCAAGAAGTAAACGTCTTTTCATTTCATGGCTGCAGTCACCATCTGCTGTGATCTTGGAGCCCAGGAAAATAAAGTCTGTCACTGCTTCCAATTCTTCCCCTTCTATTTGCCAAGAAGTGATGGGAGTGGTTGCCATGATCTTAGTTTTTTTAATGTTGAGCTTCACACTTTCCTCTTTCATCCTTATCGGAAGTTTCTTTAGGTCTTCCTCACTTTCTGCCATTAGAGTGGTGTCGTCTGCATATCTGAGGTTGTTGATATTTCTCCCAGCAATCTTGATTCCAGCTTGTGAATCATCCAGCCCTGCCTTCCCCATGATGTACTCTGCATATAAGTTAAATAAGCAGGGTGACAGTATACAGCCTTGTTGTACTCCTTTCCCAATTTTAAACCAATCAGTTGTTCCATGTCCAGTTCTAACTGTTGCATTCTGAAGTAGCCTACTATTAATGTGAGGAGGTTGCACAACCCATCATGGCCAATAGCCCACGATGGTATTTTCCTCCAGAAATCTGTCCAATCCCTTTTTGAAGGCACCTAGGCCAGATGCTATCATTACCTCCTGTGGCAAGGAGTTCCACAGATTAATTACCCACTGAGTAAAGAAGTATTTGCTTTTATCTGTTCTAAACAGATATATACACCATCTGGGGATATAACTATAACTCCTAAGTGCACTTTTTAGTGGCATCGTAGTGGGGCAATTGCTCAAATGCTTTAGCTTATGCCAAATCCCAACAGAAAATGGACCAAACTCGCAGGTCATCATAGTCATTGTTAAGTTGGCCTTGAGAATGAAAACTCATATTCTTTTGAGGAATTTTGTAGAATGACTCAAGATCACTCTTGAGAAAAAAGTCTGGAGCTGTAATATCTTTCATGTGAAAGTCAGCGGAGCTGAGTAAGGTGTCTAAAAAGAGCTAACCATCTGGCAGAATGAGGTGGCCTTCAAGCAGCAGATTTTGAACACCACTAAAGGGTACAGATAGTGCAAAATGATGCTTTAGAATTACACTGTGTTGCTTAAAAGAGACATCTCCAGCTTTGAAGGCGGAGTAGGATGTGCTAATACACCCATGACATGGGAAAATATGCATGTGATGTGCAACCATGATTTGGATCTGCATTGCCAACATTGGGACGAGGTGTGATTTGGATTTTTGGATGACAACAGGCAAGAAGGCAGACAGATATGCAGAAATAAAGGGATGGACTTCGCATACCCCTAATAGTAGTGCCAGCGTTCAACCGGGGGTCACGTGTATCCACCAGCTCCTCGCCATCTGTTGCAGCATACTGTGGTTGGAATGGCTCTGATGCCCACGAGACAAGTGTACTGCACTATATAAGATAAAGATGAAAATATGCACATTTACATTACTGGCTTCATGCCAAGGAGGGTATGAGTTTGGTGTGCAGAAGGCTTTATAGGAAGGAAGTGTTCTCAGTTCAAAATAAAGATTTCTGATTAAAGACAAGCCTGTGAACACAGGCCTGCATGGCATGAACCACTTTGTGTGTGTGTGTGTGTGTGTGTGTGTGTGTGTGTGTGTGTGT
>JAJKFI010000136.1:1828717-1869100 GCA_029204185.1 Lerista edwardsae | reverse complement strand
GAGAGAGAGAGAGAGAGAGAGAGAGAGAGAGAGAGAGAGAGAGCGCAATCCTAACCTGGAGTTAGGCTGGCACAGTTGGGCCAGCAAAGTTTGGCCGGCATAAGGGCCACCGTAAAGCATGTTTGGACCACTCTCGGAGTCGGGGAGGATGGCACACGTCTGTGTGCTGACCTCTCTGGCTCCAAGAGTGGTCCAAACATACTTAATGGAGGCCCTTGTGCTGGCCAAACTTTGCTGGCCTAACTATGCCGGCCTAACTCCAGATTAAGATTGCACCCTGAAACATATACATACGCTTAACATGTGAAATCTTTTCTCTGCAGGTTTCAGACTTGCATTAGCAGCGCAATCCTAGAGGGGTCGGCGCTCTGCCATTAGTGCCATTAGTGCCGACCTGGGAGCGCCTAGGAGCACTGGCCGGCGCGAGGAATTCTCTGTCCCGTATCGGGACGGGGATTGGTGGGAGGGGGGAGGCAGGATATGGGCGGGAGCTGGGCAGACTTGGGAGGTGGCCGTACGGCTCCTAAGCCCGTCAGCGAGGCCACACGGCCCCAATTCGGGCTGTGCCGTCTCTTCGGATCTGCGCCTGCTCTTTAGCGGGCACAAATCTGAGGAGCACATAGGGGAGGCTGCAGCCTCCCCTACGATAAGGGAGCACATGCTTCCTTGCCACGAGGAGGCTCCAGCCTCTCCTAAACAGTGTTGGATATGGCGCTGGTCCGTCAGCCTCGCCAGTCCAGCGCTGTTTAGGACTGTGCCCTAGGAATGATTTAAGGATAAAGCTGAATAAAGTCTCACAACTGAAAACGGTCATATGGACCATTACAGACATTACCTGTGATGTCAGCTTTCCAAGTATCAAAGTTCTCCATAGATACTTGCTTGGAATCTGGAGCCCCAAATGTATTAGTGTTTGTAAATTGCTACTAAAGCTGTGCTATTAAGGCATTCATTCCATCCCAAATAGAAATGACCAGCTGGTAAAGCTGCAGCTGGGGCTAACCATCATTCCATGGATACGTTGAACAGCAAAGAATCCTTCAACATCACAATTAGATAAAACTGAACCAGCCACTTGTTTTTTTCCACACGCTTGATCCTATTATCTTGATCTTGTTCCCTGTTTGCTTTTCCAAAGTGTAATTACTTTCCATAGTCGGCGCATTTAACACACACACACACACACACACACACACACACACAGAGAGAGAGAGAGAGAGAGAGCTTTCTTAGCTTGTGGTTAGCTCAGTATTGAAAGTGCTGTCAGTTCAGTTTAGTTCATAAGGATGCTAAATTAATGCTTCAAATGCTCCTCTGCAAAGATGTCGGTCAGATTAATTTTATACTTCACTTATTTAATTGTATGCACAAAGCAAACATTCATTGATTACGGTAAGTCCAGATAATTGGAGTTATTTATTCAACTATCCATTTTAAGCACATGCTGATTAATGGAGGTGCCTTTGCCAACAACCCAAGACATTTCAGGTTTTCTGGTATTTTTGCATTGAAATGTGGAGGCAGTGGAAACTTAGCAATATATGAGCCCCATCCATGAAAACAGATCTGTGTATGAAAGAACCCCGGCCATAGGACTTGTATGTTTCTTTTCCTTCCACGAGCAACTGGAGTGCTATTGGTGACACTAGCCTCGGGGCCCAATCCTGAGTCCTACAGTGCGGACAGTATGAGCATACCACCCACCCTGCTGTCATGAAAGATGCCGTAAAGCAACTCCAGTGTTGGCGATAAGCCAACGAACTCCTGCCCCCACTGCTCAGAGGCAACAATGTGATGCTTCTTGCAGTGAGTGCTATCCTCACTGGCATTGAGCTAGATCCAGATGGGTGGGAGGGCATTCCGGGGCAGGGAGAGGGCGGAGCGGGGTGGGACCAGCAGTAACCTTCACCACTGGATCCTGACCTCTGTATCAGGCCACGTGGCTGACACAGAAGCCCTTGCCCCTGCATCAGCTAAATAGCAGGGGGAAGGGGATGAATGTCCCTTCCTCCCATAGGGCTTCCTGTGGGGAAAAGGTACAAATGTCCCCTTCTCCCATGAAGCTTCCTGTGGCTGCCTGGCTGCCTCAGGATGCAGTGATGTCCTCTTGGCTACCACTGCCTGCACAGGTGGCCAGGCAGCTCAGGATTGGGTTGTCAGTCCTGCAATAATTATGTGATTACCACATGTTACAGGGGAAATGAGTGGGTGAATCCACAGCTCCCATACATAGTGGGACATGCATCCATTGTGGGAGAAAACAAGGCTCTGACCATTTGAGACAGGCAAAGGAGAGATCAGGATTCAGCGGATAATACAAGACAAGATAACCTGCATCCTGTTGCCACTTCCTTGCATCTGGCATTCTGAGGCAGCCTGCTTCTAAAACCAGGAGGTTGCACATATCCATCATGGCTTGTAATCTGTGATGGGCTTTTCTTCCAGAAATCTGTCCAATCCCCTTTCAAAGGCACCTAGGCAAGACACCATCACCACATCCTGTGGCAAGAAGTTCCACAGATTAATTACACACTTGGTAAAGAAATATTTTCTTTTGTCTGTTCTAACTCTCCCAACGCTCAATTTTAGTGGATGTCCCCTGGTTCTGGAATTCTTTCATGGAATTCCACGGATTAATAGGAAGGAAGAATTTAAAGGCATGGCCATCTGACTTCTTTCACCCTCGAGCAGCACTGGAGCATACTAAATTGGACTATGTCTAAGGGGTCTGCTGACTTCAAATCTGGGACACTGGTAACTTGAGCGGGAGGCTCAATATTTCTCTTCCCAACAAGCCTTCCCTGAAAAAAGCCTCCCGTTTGTCCTCCACCTCCAAGCCTCTCACCCTTGATTCAGAATTTATTCTTAATTGTCCAGGAGACGGAATTCAAACTGTGAGCCAACACTGTATTTCCAGGGGGTACAAGATATTAATAGCACTACACCGTAGCCCCATATATTGTAATAGGCTCTGCTGTAATTTGTTTACCCACTCCAGACAGTAACTAACATTCAAATAAATGGAGTTGGCGCCTGTAAGATTTATGATATACCTCTGTGCTTAGCAATGTTTAATCAGGGAGTTAAAATATTACTGCGTAAAAAATCCTTTACAAGCACATGCACAAATAGAGCACTGCCATTAGAGGATTGGCAGGCGCGCACGGTGTCAAATAGTGCCTCCAGACCATTTCAAAGCACCAAGGAGAATATTCAGAAAGGAGCTACTAACGTACGAACAGAGTTGGCAAATAACGCCAATCCTGTGATGAAGATGATGATGATGAAGAAGAAGATGATGATGACGGGGACATTCTTTTGAGCATTCTGGTGGCCTGGCTTTTGAAGTGACAGGGTGATCGACAGGGACAAGCGGGCTTGTCTACAAGCCCCTGTCAGGCTGAAAGAGGAGGGTTGGGGAGTTTTTGGCAGGAGTGATTTCTGGTCCAAAAGGTGGTGGATGCCTGTCACAGAGCTTTGGTGTGTTTGGATAAAACCGGCAAGGCATGTGGGGGGATCAGCATGAAGCATCACACCTGGAGGAAAAGACAACTCGCTCCAGCCCCAGTGCCATAAGACTGGCTCCACAAAGTCTAGCCAACATCTGGAATGGATATCAAGAGACACAGTGCAGCCCCGACTGGCGCTCCACTCCACCTTTGTACTTTGTGCTGCAAATTGAAAAGCAAAACAGACATCAAGGATATATTTATATAACTGTCTTCAAGCTGCATTTTCTACTCCCATCTGCTGCACATGATAAGTCTCAAGTGTTTTTCTAATAAAAAAGCATTTCTTAACATCCTTGTTCATGCAGTATACCAAACTGACCTTTCTTTTCCCTCTAATTGTTCCCATTTTTTTTAAAGGAACAGCAAGTCTTTTTTGGAGCCAAAGAACTGCCCTGGCATATGAAAATGTCCAATTATGGAAGTTGCAGACACCGTGAACCAAAGGGGCAGCTGGCCCAAATGTGTGTGTAAGTGTATACGTGAGTGCGGGATGTACGTGTGTGTGTGTGTGTGTGTGTGTGTGTGTGCATTCACACATGCATGAGCACACAAGATGCTCTTGTTAAGATATATCCCCAAGTATGAGATAGTAAATATCTCTTTTGGATTTGCATCACAGCATTCCTTGACCCAAGCAATGGAGGCCAAAGTGCTAAAACAGCTCTCATTACTAGGACCGGGCTTCATGGTAACTCTTTCTGCTCTCTCCAGTAAGAATATTCGGTTATAATGAACAGTGCTGGGTGGGCGTAACAGGAGCGAGGTGTGGGCTGCAATGAGGTCAGGGGTGGGTAAATAGGGTTCCACCTTTGGGACAGGATCAACTGTGGGTCCCCAGTCCCATACTATATATTTATTTAGGTATTGGGGACCTAGCATGAAAAAGGTTGAAGACCACTGTCCTAGTCCAAGGAGACTCCTGGGGTGGGTGTCCAGATCAGGAAGAAAGGTCAAATTTTAGCATGCATGGTTGCTGCAAAGATCCTCCCCCTCCTGTACCCAAACAACTCCCAGCCTAGCCTGCTCCCTACTCTGATCTGCCCCCAATCATCCTCCAAACTGCCCCTGCTGCTGTCCAACCTGCCCCAGTGCAGGTTCTGTGGCCCACTGCTGCCCACGTGAGACTTGCCAGCTCCCGTATGAACAATGGAGTAGCTGTACAACTCCATTGTACAACTCCAGCAGAACAATGGAGTAGCAGTAGAACAAGCAGTCCTGGCTTTATACTGGCTTCCACAGTGCAAGGCCAGCGCAGGATTGGGCCATGAGTCACCCACTTTGTACAGATAACTGGGACTCATGTTGAAAGAGGATATTAAATGCAGTGTTGACTTTGGAAGTCTCGTGCAAAATATGTTGCAAAATAATGCATGCTTTTTCTCACGGCTGGTGGAACACAAGGCAAAGATGGCAGTTGACTCCTCTAGTTTAAGAAATAGTGTGAATTCATTTGGACCAGTCAATCTCTAGAAGTATGGCAAAGTTAAATAGAAAAATGATTACACTCAAGTTGAAAGAAAGTACAGACATGTCCCAGTATCCACTGGGGTTCTGTTCCAGACCCCCCCACCACTACCACCATAGATACCTGAAACTGTGGATACTTTTTAAAGATAGGGGAACATCAATGGTTTTGCTGCAACAAGGAAAAAAAAGAGATTTGTTAGCTGGAATGCTAACCTGTGGTATGACGTAATCTTCATACCCTCAAATTACACACATTTGTAAGGAAAATGTCACATTTTCCTATTTCCTCTAGTAATTTAATGTGCTGTGGATAACGTGTGAACCCAGTTTCAGCCTTTTGTCTGATCCAGACGTCCCTAACTGCACATCGTTATCTCTAATTCATCCTTCTGGATACCAAGAATTACTGTAAAGGTTTGGGGGAAACAGTTCTTGAACTCCATTTCAGGGAAGGATCTAGCAAATGTCTACCCACATATACTATCTGTAACATCTCCAGCAGCCTCCAGTAACATCTCTAGCAGCAGAGAACAGGACCCTGATTATTAGTTAATAATATTAAGAATACATGAAATATTGCAGTATTTTTTCTATATATTTTTTTTGCCTAGTGCAGTGGTTCCCAAACTGTGAGTCGGGACCCACCAGTGGGTCTCAAGCCAATTTCTGATGGGTCATAAAGCACCTAGGGCAGCCATTTTGAAAATATGGGACACTGGAAAGGGGGAGGGCTGAGTGGTTGTTTTGCTTGTGTCAAGGTTGCAAATTGGCTCTTTTTCCTTTCTGATCCACTTTGCTATTGGAAAAGGGCTGAGAAATAACCCAAATTACTGCGGCATTCTCAGGAAAGCAACAGGCTCTGGCCTCACAATTGATGGCACTTCTGGCCATTACATCATTTTTGTTGGGTCCCAGACAGATTGTCCTTCTGAAAAGTGGGCCCTGGTGCTAAAAGTTTTGAGAACCATTGCTGTACACTTTACTGTGCACTGGGACTACGCCACATTGAACCCACCAGAACTTGCTTTGGAGGAGACGCACATAGGATTGTGCTTGAAAGTTGGTATGCTTGTCACCTGTGCTGCTTGTCTTTGGGGAGTAGCAGCAATCAGAGGTGGGGACAGATCCCATCTCTTCGGGCTTGCAGGCTCCACATGTGTGATTCAGGATGCCTGTCATTTGCAAACACACAATGGTGGCTGGAGGACAGTGGCTCTGGCAGTGGCTCTCTCCTCTCTGTTTCCAGCTGCAGCGCTCGCCCCACACGCAACAGGAACAACATGTTGCACGTATTTGTTGGAGTTGGAAAAACTATTATTCATTACGTTTTATTTGCTTGTTGCCCTCGTAAAAACGTTCGACGTCGTTAATAAAAGGGCTGCTCAGCTTCCCGAGCAGCAATGTTTTTGTTAGCCATTGAAGTGGCAGCAGCGCCACAAACCAGAGTGGAATGTGGTGCAATTAAGAGAGAGGCTTCCCCTGAACCACTCCCAGTCCCATGGCAGGAGACTGAGAACAGTGACCACAGCTTTGTAACTCTTTCTGCGCATTAAAAAAAATTCAATCAACCCACTGGAGAAACATGTACATAGCATTGTGGCCTCTTTTGAGTTATCATTATGGTTTTTAAAAAACTGCACCTGTAACCCTTTTTTTTCCTCCCCAGAAGAGATTTTTTTTTCCTCATGCAGGGCAATCCCGTGTTTCCAATGGGCTTCCCTTGCTAGAAGGGTACATACAATGGCAGCCTTAAGATGACTCTGTGAATTTGCAGTTTTGCCCAGGTCAAAACAGCCCAGAGTGCAACCTTTTCATTGTGCCATTGTGTATTGATTCAGCTTGCTCAGCAGATCCAAGATACATAAAAAGACACTTGCACTACAATAATGCCAGTGATCTTCAGATAGGGCAGAAGTATATCTGCCGAGAGCATCGTTAAAACCAAATTAGCTAAACATTTGCCTGATTAAACAGTTAACCAAAAGTGTGTGTACAGGAAGAGAGCTTGGTTTCAGACACTGCAGTAGCAGCCCAATCTGATCTGGACCTTGTGCTGATGGAATTCACATTCTGTCAGCATAATGTGCAGGCTGATGGCGCCACAGCTGCAGTGACAGCACTGAGCATGGATGGATGGCAGTCCCAGGCACACACCAATGAAGTGCCCAGCCCCCAGCAAAACAGGTAGATGGGCAGGATAGGGGCAGGAATCAGGGGCATGTCAAGGGTACACTGGGGTACACTGGGGGGCAGGTATTGATGGCACAGCAGCTGATACCCTATGCTGCCAGCCTGGCCTCAACACACACTCTTTGACCCAGCCAGTTTTACACCAGCCAAGAGCTAGTAGCCCCATTGGGGACCACGGCACAGAACAGTAGGTATGTGACAGAGTTTTTTTACTTACTTCTTTGTTGTTTCCTGGTCCCCAGGCAGCTGGTAGCATGCAATTGAACTCAGTGGGACTTGCGTTTGAGTAGATGCAAATGCAGAGGATGTCACTGCTAAAGTTGTTTCCATCCCCCCCCCAAGACAACAGATGCCAATGGTTAAGTGAGCAGCCCTTAGCACTTCTTCCCCACGCAGATAGCCAATCAGCAAGCATTGCTACTGTCTCATTCTGCCCTTTCTTTCTTTCCAGGCCAACTGAGAGAATAGGTGCAGAGAGCAGTATGACCAGTAGTGAAATTCATGGGGTTCGGCCAGGTTCTATAGAACCGGTTGTTAAATGGCCGGGCCCCGCCCACTCGCTTACCTCGGCTGGCTTTGGGGTTTTTTTGGCTCCGGCTATGACATCATAGAACTGGTTGTTAATTCATTTGAATTGCACCACTGAGTATGACAGTTTTGAAGGGAAAGATGGTGCACATCAGTGTGCTGGCCTCTCTGACTCTGAGAGAGGTCCAAACGTGCTTTACAGGGTCCCCTGTTCTGACCAAACTTTGCTGGCCTAACTGCGCTGGCCTAACTCCAGGTTAGGATTGCACCCCCAGTTACTGCTCAAGTCATGCAGGTCTGAGCCCAGGGTGACCAGATACAATGGATAGGAGGACAGAGTGCCTATACCTTTAACCGTTGTGTAGAAGAGGAAATTTTGGCAAGTGCAGCTTTTTTTATTCTTCCATGTTGAGCTTATTCCCTCAAAATTCCCTCTTCTACACAATGCTTAAAGGTGTAGGCATGCTGTCCTCCATCGTATCTGGTTACAATGTCTGACCCTCAACACAAAACAGGGGTCCCAGCAAGGTCGTCTTCTCGATCCCAACTCACCAATTGATAGGGTTACCAGGTACAAACTGGGGCAGAGTGCCTATACCTTTTACCATTGTACAGAAGAGGGAATTTGAGCAGGTGCAGCTCATCATGGAAGGGTTTCAAAAGCTGCACCTGCCAAAATTCCCTCTTCTATACAATGGTTAAAGATATAGGCACTCTGCCCCAGTTTGTATCTGGTAACCCTACCAATTGAAGCCTACTGATCCAGTTGAGGCCCCCAACCTCAACAGAGCTCAATTGTGTCAAATTAATCAATACCAGATGCTTCACATCAACCAACCAACAGTATTTAAATACCGCTTTTCAACACAAAGTTCACAAAGCGGTTTACAGGCAAATAGTAATAACAAAGTTAAATGGCTCCCTGTCCTAAAAGCACTCACAATCAAAAAAAAAATGCAGAACACCACTAGCAAGAGCCACTAAACAAGACATTGCGCAGGGGTGAAGAGGGACAATTACTATTCCCCAGCTAAATATAAGAGGAACACCACTTGAAAAAGTGCCTCTTGCCCAGTTAGCAGGGGCAAAGTTCCAAAGGAAGCAGAGAGACGCCTCAATACCTTATAGCACAATCCTAACCTGGAATTAGGTCGGCACAGTTAGACCAGCAAAGTTTGGCTGGTACAAGGGACACTGTAAAGCAGTGTAATTCAAACTGTGGGTCAGGACCCACTTGGTGGGTCACGACCTAATGTCAGGTGGATCGCGGAAAGCTGAGAGTAGCCATCTTTGAAACTGCAGACCTTACTCTTCTTATATTCCTGTGGTGAGTGTTAACAATTTGAATTTTCAAGTGAGGTTTTTTTTTAAAAAATTGTTTTTAGTTAATCGTTTTTACAAAATATTTTATCCTCATCTTGCTTTCTGTCAAGGATGTTTCACGGTTGTACAATGGCTACAGTCCAAGAATGCCAATTTGCATTTCAGGAGTGTCATTTTATGGTGTTATAATGACAACACTTCCTGCATGATGATGTCACTTCCTGCCACAACATCACTTCTTGGTTGATGACTTCACTTCCGGTGGGTCCCGACGCGAGTGCCATTCTAAAAAGTGGGTCCCGGTCTAAAAAGTTTGAATGTGACTGCTATAATGTATGTTTGGGCCACTTTTGGAGTCAGAGAGGCCAGCACACAGACAAGCACCATCCTCCCTGACTTTGAGACTGGTCCAAATGCGCTTTATGGTGGCCTTTGTGCCGGCGAAACTTTGCTGGTCTAACTGTGCCGGCCTAACTCCAGGTTAAGATTGCACCCTTATAGTTATTAGTTATTCGCACCATTAGAAAACCCCTTTCACACCCAATCCTTTTCATGACTACCTATAAGCAAGCTCCACTGAGCTCAACCCAGCAACTACAAACAGAACTCCTGCCTTTGATATGTAATTTTAACAGCTCCTTCTTCAATTTAATCCCATGACACAGTTCTGGGGAAATGGTTTCTGCCTTTCTTAGAATAGACTTTTATATAAAAGAAAATAGTGGCATATGTGCTGCAACACTTTCTTAAAATTAAACATACACATTCCCTCCCTTGACTGTTTTTTCATGACTTTCATGAATCCCTTATTATTTATCATCTATGCTCTGGTACTCTGATGAATCTCACCTAATTAGTCAAGTATGGAACCCCAAAGTCAACAAGGCATTTGGGGCCCAAACAACCTGACAAAAACAGTTACTTCCTTTTCTTTGGATAGGTGGATCTGAAACATCTGTCAATACAATCCAAACTAAACTAAACATGTTCCACATTTTCCTCACACACAGTGATCATTCTAGCTCTCAAAATGTTCACTACTATTCAAAGCAAGGAACTGACCTTTCACAAGGAAAATCTTCATACCTGTGTTCCTGTCAATGGCAAGATGTCATTTTGACACGTTTTGAAGTTCTCTGGATAACATTACAAAGCACTTAATTCAAACATCAGAGAATCCATCTTAGATCCCTATGGATGAAAAGTTCCAGCTTGTCCATGAGGGAACATGGTGGAAATAGACTGACCCCTTGGATCCCTTAATGAGCAAAAATGACCCAAAGAGAGTCTGATAGTAAGGGGAAAACCCTGGAAGTTTAGATTGCGAATGTATTTTGGTCTGTCTTAATCGTTGCTTATCACAAATATGAATGATGCCACATTGACTTCTCTGAGCATATGTAACATTAAACATCCCTTAGGATGTGTTCCACTTTAATTTTAAAAAGCATACAGTTGCTCGAAAGTGCTTGATGCCATTTCTAAGGCTTAATGACTTTTGTTATATGTTATTATAGTACACTTGCCCCTCAGTATTTGTGGGGGGTTCATTCCCAGACCCCTGTAGAAGCAACATCAGTTGATAATTAAATCCTAAGGGGAGGCCATTAGAGGACTTCTGAATATGTCCAGAGGTGCCTTCTGGTTGTGGCTGGAGGTGTTCTGAGGTTCAGAACATCCTTCCAGTTTTTCGTCTAAACCAAACTCACAGCTGAGGGCCACTGTACCAGTAAATGCTCCTTCCTCATATTCCCGATTTATTTCTATAATGTCTGCCTTCCTTCCTGCTCTGTACATAAAATAGTTTGACCTGAACAGTGGCATCACACTTGAGGTGCATGTGGTGTGGATGAACTGGGTCTCACCCCAGGAAGCAGTGCTTCAAATGCAAAAGCCCACCTCTGGACCACCTTCGTTCAGCGATCTTCACTCCACTCCAGACCCAGCTGCCTCATGCTGTCACTGGCAATCGTGTTTTCACGTCTTGCCAGCAAGAACATAAAGCGATGGGGAAGCAGGCCAAAGATGGCTGAATAGAGGCAGTCCAGAGGCGGACTTTCACATTTAAAGCAATGCCGTCAAACAGAAGACAGGGGGCAATGTGATTACGACATTGCATCACCCCCAATCTTCTGGAATGTGGCACTTCTCCAGGTAAGCACCACACCAAGAAGCCTCTGGACATGAATAAAAGTTGTCCCCTTTGGCATGACCAGCACCTATATTGTCTTTAAATTGTGGTGTTTGCTGGTGGCATCAATGTGGGTGTTTTATTGTGTAGGTTGTCATGCTCAGGCAGATTTTAAGAGGGCATGCAAGTGCAAAAAATGGATTGCATGTTTGGTGAGCAAAAGCAAGGCAAAGCCTACAAATTCCACCCTGAGTGTGTGAAATATTTTGGGCCTTTTTTTCAGATTCCATCTTGCCTCCTCCTCCAAATGTAATCTGCTGCCTTGGGCCAGTTCTCCTTTGTGTGAGCACACCAGTCCCTAAAGTGGCCATGAAACTGCCATAGGCACCCTAATGCAGAACAGCCGCAAAGAACTCCAGGACTGCCTGCTTCAGAATTTGTGCGAAATCTATAAACTCAAAACAGGGAGACAGAATGAGTGGTTGCCAATAACTTTAACTTCATTTATCTATATTTGGCAAAAATTGCGCTGCAGCTGGAGATGAAATGCTGAGCTAAATAACTGCAGTGATGTGAGCTCCAAAACAGCAATTACGAAAGCTGGGCTGCCTTGTGTTAGATCTTACTTTTATTTATTGTGTTTCAAGCCTGTCTCAAGCTGTACAGTGCAAGTGATGCATAATCAAATAACACTCAATTCTAAGAGCATCATCTTAGCGTTGACTACTGAAATATTGTGATATACAGTGAGGGAACATGTCTTTCTTTGTTGCTGCCAAACTAAAATAATATGCATGACATTCCTTTTATCTAGTTCTTACTGGCACCTCTTTGTTCAGACAATGGCAGTTTATTCCCGCATTCGTTTAAACAGTAAGGTACTGACTTCTGCACTGCTTTACATCCAACTGATTGTCTGGGCATATGTGATGAGACCACTTTGCAGAAGCGAAGAAGGTTTGGCTCAGGTCAATGCCTGAAATGCTTGGGAACTCTTCTCCCCCCCCCCCGCCCCGCCCAGTACACTGCCCTGAATTCCACAATAGGAAAAAAGGTATAAAAATAATCATTCCGTGGGAATTAAAGAATGGCAGCTTTTTCTGCTCTGTGCCCAGGCTCCAACCATGCCTGTTTTGATCCCAGATATCGAGTCAGGCCATTGGTCCAACTAGCCTAGCTTTGCTTGCACTGACTGGCAATGGCTCACCAAGATCATCAGCAGAGGTTTGCCCCAGGCTTCTGACGTCAGAGCCTTTAAGTGAGACAAGAGTTTAATCGTGGAACTCTCTGCATCCATTGTGTCTTCCACTGAGCAATGGCCCTCTCCCATATATTTTTGTATCAGAAATTGGTTACCTTCAAAATGTGAAAGTTAAGAACATACAAAGAGCCCCACTGGATCAGTCCAAAGGCCCATTTAGTCCAGCTTCCTGTATTGCACCAGATGCCTCGGGGAGCATAAAGACAACAAAATACTTGCATCTCATTGCCACTCCCCAGGATCTGGCATTCTACGGTAGCCTATTTCTAAAATATGGATGTTGTACTACCGATCATGGCCTGTAACCTGCAATCGACTTTCCTCCTAGAAATCTGACCAACCCCCTTTTAAAGACACCTAGGCCAGACGCCATCACCCCCCCTGTGGAAAAGAGTTCCACAGATTAATTACCAGCAAGGGTAAAAAAAAAAAACGGCATTTCTCTTCTTTATCTGTTCTATGTGGTTTGCATTCAGTTCCCAATTCAAAGTGCTCACTCTTACATTTAAAGGTTTTGAAGGGCCTCTTCTCCCATATGAACCCCCACACACTCAGGTCATCAACTGGTGTCCTGCATGAGTGTTGGAGTCCCAGTGGCTACAGCCATAAAAAACAGCAGGAATTTCTAATTGGTGGTTCTATTTCTGTGAAATGTTCTTCCCATGGACTCCAGACAAGCCTGCAAATTGTACACCTTTAGGCATATATAAAACAACTGGCTCTGATATCTTTGGCTGCTAGATGACTCCCTGAAGCCAGCTAACTCGGTCTGCATGCTGGATTTTGGTTGGCTGCAATACTGTTGCTTTTGGTCTTGTTTTGTTTTTCGCATGGATTTGTATTGTAAAGTGCTTGGGATCGATCCTGAAGAAGAAAAACAGTATAAACATTTTTTTAAAAAATAAAATAAGTAATGCATAAAGGATACACCACTGCCCCAAAGAGTCCTTTGTTTTGGCAGATCTGCATTTTCTTTTTCAACCATCTTGCGGGAAACAGCAATCAAGTACTATTGGGTCTTCCAGCAGAAAACAGCATTGCCACCATACTTGGAAGTTCTCGTTGGAGCAAAATATCTGTGGAATGTCAAGATGCGCCAACTCGTTCTGATAGATCCCATGAAATTCTCAGGGGGAAGAGCCCACATCCCTAACATCCCCATCTTTCCCCTCAGTAAACAGTTGAGCCACTTCCAGACATTCTTACATGGGGCAAAACAGCCAAGGAATTTTGCAGAAACCCAAATGGTTAGCAAATTTGCTGGAGGGATCAACACAGTCCTGTTTTCAATGAAGATCATTTAAAAAAACACTGTGAATTTAAAATATGCAACATAATGAAAAGAAATAAAAGCAAAATACAAATGCACAATAGATGTGTTTAAGAGAAAGAAATGTCCAGTGTATCTTGTAATTTGGTTCCTCTGTTGTGAAGAAAGAAATATGTTCTTGGTTTTTCCGAAGAGGAGACGGTTTGCTACAGGGGAAAGTAAGGACAAGAGGGAGCATGGAATACAGTTGCAAAATCAGTATACATTTGTGTACCATTTAGCAATATAAATCAGACCTAGAGCTGCCCCATACCACAGACTCTAACACTATGGGGCAAGGACAAGAATACAGAACCTTCTTTAGTGGAAAAAGCATTGCAGATATTTTCACCTACAAATTGATTTACTTGTAGGTCAGTGGTTCACAAACCTTTTTCCACCAGGACCTATTTTTTAGAATAGCACTCGTGTCGGGACTCACCAAAACGAGTGATGCCATTAACCTGGAAGTTATGCGATGTCCGGAAGTTACAACATCAAGCAGGAAGTGCCTTCATTGTGACGTTATCAAGTGACACTCCTGGAATGCAAACTGGCATTCTTGGACTGCAGCAATTGCACAACCATGAAACATCCTGACAAAAAACAAGATTAGGACAAAATGTTATGTAAAAACACAGATTAAAAGAAAATGCTCACCAAATTAAAAGAAAATGCTCGCTTGAAAATTCAAACCGTTAACACTCACAAAAGGAAATACAGCAAGAGTAAGGTCTGCAGCTTCCAAAATGGTGGCTTTCCCCAACCCACCAAGTCGGTCCCGACCCACAGTTTCAGAAACACTGCACTACTTAATATACAAAAACACTAAAAAAAATTCAGTTTAGATATTTAGTTTTGCTTTTTGCTTAGTTTTTCATGTTGCCTGACAAGCTTTTTATTTGTACTCAGTTTACGTCTGTACATGGCATTGGGCCCATGCCAGGAAAGCATGATCCAGGCTAATCACATGGCATTTCCATAGTGTTGAAGGTAAGAGTCCTCCACAAGGAAGGCCATAATGTTGGTCAGAATGATCACCTCCATCCAGTGATGTCATTCAGGGGGAACGGACCAGAACGGGCGTTCCGGATCCTAACGGGCTCTGTGGCTGCTTCCAGGGTTTTTTTTTTGTTTTTTTTCAATATTTGATTTTTAACTCAGAAGTGAATTCCTGTTCCTAAATCATTTGAATGACACCACTGCCTCCATCCCTACCCACCCACAAAACACAACCACCAACAGCCAGCTGGTTTTAAGAGAAGCCTTGCTTTTCTTCTTTTCATTTAAGGAAAATTCCATGACCAACCACACATTGCTTACACAGCACATTTGAACCTGTAATAAAAGCCACATTCAGGGACTTTCATCGCTTAGATTAAACCAAGTTGTTGTTAGTGACACAAAAGGAGGGTCCCCAATTCTAGCTTTCCTGACTAACTCCATATAGCTGAATCGAATCAAGAGGTGTCTGATAATTGAAGAACTAGCCACCAGAGCAAAAGAACAGCCTTGCTGGGTCAGGCCAAGGGCTCATCTAGTCCAGCTTCCTGTATCTCACAGTGGCCCACCAGATACCTCAGGGAGCACGCACAACAACAAGAGACTTGTATCTCACTGCCATTCCCCTGCATCTGGTATTCTGAGGTAGCCTATTTACCCTTGCAGAAACCTACTGAACACACCACTCCTTGCTCACCAGTCTGGGGTCAAGAGTTTGGTGGGGTGCAAAACAAGAGAATCACCCATCCCAAGCTAGGATTGGGTTTTCTGCCAGCAAGTCTCTAAGACCAGAAGCTCCACTGGGAGAAAAGTAATGAAAAGATGGTTCCAGAGTTCAGCAGCCCCTTATCCCACCCCCCACATTATACCTGTTTCTAGGTAAACCTTTATAATTTAAGAGCAGTTGGTTCCACCCAAATTAATGTAAAGGATGTGGTTTAAATACAAGGCCCAATTTGGGGCTGCAGCTTTTTGTATCACACTTTCTTGTCAGGTCAACTCAACTCCTCAGGGCAGTCTGGTGGCTCCCTTGACCTCCTGGGCCATTGGCTGCAACTCCCCATTAGGGCTACAATCCTATACATTGTATAGGACAGCAGATTTTTTGTGAGGATTCTGTGGCTGCCCTTGTTGGTTTCTGTTGCTCCTGAGGGAGCCAAGACTCACAATTTGGGAACCACACCTCAGGGCATTCTTCAATGCCTAATTATTATTTGCTTACAGTCAAGAATTAACAAGCTGGGCCAAATGTTTCCATATTTCAAGTCCGGTTGCATTTCAAAAGAGTTCTCTTCAACATCAGCTCACTAGTACACATATTCAAAGGCAATCCAACTCACACCAGATAACACAGCCGGAGATTAATTGATTCGGTCTTTATAATGCCGTCACTCTTGATATACAGTTGTCTACTTCTTGTTTCATAAATTACAGGCACTGAACAAGGTTAACTTTTGTTTGGTCTGTGCTTCTTCACAATAACAGAAAACAGCAGCTTCAAAAGACACCTAATTTACAGTGGGGCGTCTACACTTTATTTTCCTACAGAGAATAGAAATACAGGACTTTCTTTTAAAGAAACCTATGCCCATCTTATCCCCACTCACGACTAACTGCAATCCTTCACAGAAATTGTGCAGAAGTGTTTTGGAGACAACCAGTTTGCTTAAAATGCAAGATTTGTCTTACAAATTGTGATAACCCCCACCAAAAGGAAGGTTGCTTTGGCAAGCATCAAATATTGAATTAAATGACTTTATGCTTTCCCTACCTGTATCATTTTCACAGCCAGAAAATTTTCTGTTTGCTCCAATTAAATATGCCAAATGCAGTAAAAAAAAAAAAAAAGAGGAAGAAGAGAGATGTTTGTTTTCAACCATAAGACCAAAGGATGGCTTGTAATTGGCAGTGGGGCAGTGGGTATGGCAGTGCGGATTGGGCCGGACATTACAGGAGAAGGAGGGTCAGTCATAGACAGACTGTCCCTCTTTCTGGCCCTCCCCTCATCCCTCTGACCCTTGGAAATCCTGGCAACAGTCCCCTGAGTCTGAAGCTGCTGCTTCTGAATGCCAGGTCGGTGAATAATAAGATCTCTCTAATCCATGATTTAATCTTGGAGGAGAAAGCCGACCTGGTATGTATCACGGAGACCTGGCTGGATGAGCTGGGAGGGGTCAATCTTTCCCAGATTTGTCCGCCAGGTTTCCGGGTACTTCAGCAGCCACGACTACAGGGGCGGGGAGGTGGGGTTGCGATGGTCTATCGAGATTCCATCCGTCTCACCAGATACCCTGTTCAGCAATCCACTGGGTTTGAGTGCCTTCGCGTTGTGTTGGAGGGGCGAGACAGAACAGGGATTCTGTTGGTGTACCGCCCGCCTTGCTGCCCAGCAGTTTCCCTGCCTGAGCTGACGGAGTTGGTCTCGAGCGTGGTGTTGGAGTCCCCCCGCCTATTGGTGTTGGGGGACTTTAATGTCCATGCCGAGGCCCCGGGAACAGCTGCGGCTCAGGATTTCATGGCCTCCATGGCAACCATGGGTCTGTCTCAAAGAATATCTGCCCCGATGCATGATGCGGGACACACGCTGGACCTGGTGTTTACTGCGGGGCAGGTTGATGGTGATCTGGATGTGGAGGAGATTAAGATCACTCCTTTGTCATGGACAGATCACTGTCTGGTGGGATTTAGGCTCGTTGCAACTTCTCACCTCTGCAATGGCGGGGGATCGCACTTTATGATCCGCCCTCGGAGGCTGATGGATCCAAATGGATTCCTGAGGGCTCTGGGGGATTTTCCTGTTGCCAGAGTTGGAGATTCATCTGGTGCCCTGGTCGACCTCTGGAATACGGCGATGTCCAGGGCCCTGGATGAGATCGCTCCTGAGCGTCTCCTGTCCAGTCGCAGAATCAGAGCGGCTCCTTGGTTCTCTGAGGAGCTGCGAATGATGAAGCGGCAGGGCAGACGACTAGAGCGTCGGTGGCGAAAAACTCGTGCCGAATCTGACCGGACACGGGCTAGGGCCCAGTTAAAAGCTTACTCTAGGGCAGTGGTGGCGGCCAAGAGGGCACACTTCTCTGCCACCATTGCGTCTGCAGAGAACCGTCCGGCTGAGCTCTTCCGTGTGGTCCGTAGTCTTTTACATCTCGCCCCCCCTACTGGTGGGGAGGAGCACACGGAGGCTCGCTGTGACGAGTTCGCAAAACATTTTGCAGACAAGGTCGATCAGATTCGGCATGACTTGGACGCTGCTGTGGGCATATCTAGTGATGTCCCTGGGGAACCTGTCTATCCTACCATTTGGGATTCTTTTCAGCTTGTAGAGCCTGAGGATGTGGACAGGATTCTCTGGAGTGTGAGACCTGCTGCTTGCCCGCTCGACCCTTGCCCGGCATGGCTAATTAGAGCTGCCCGGGGAGGGCTGGCCGAGTGGACGGGGAGGGTGGTGAATTCATCTCTGAGGGAGGGGGTGCTCCCGCCTGCTTTGAAGCAGGCGATGGTTCGCCCCCTTCTGAAGAAGCCCTCCCTGGATCCCACAAATTTAAACAACTTCCGGCCAGTCTCAAATATCCCATTTCTGGGCAAGGTGATTGAGCGGGTGGTGGCGTCCCAGCTTCAGAGGGTACTGGAGGAAACGGATTATCTGGACCCATTCCAATCTGGCTTTAGGCCGGGGTTCGGGACGGAGACTGCCTTGGTCGCCTTGGTGGATGACCTTCGCCGGGGGATGGACAGGGGAAGTGTGACCCTGTTAGTCCTGCTGGACCTCTCAGCGGCTTTCGACACCATCGACCATGGTGTCCTTCTGGGTCGGCTGGCCGGGTTGGGGCTTGGGGGCACTGTTTTGAAGTGGTTCCGCTCCTTCCTGGCTGACAGATCCCAGAAGGTGGTGCTGGGGGATGCTTGTTCGGCACCCCGACCTCTTAGGTTTGGGGTGCCGCAAGGTTCCATCTTATCCCCCATGCTGTTTAACATCTACATGAAACCGCTGGGAGAGGTCATCCGGGGGTTTGGAGTGGGGTGCCATCAATATGCTGATGACACCCAACTTTATCTCTCCTTTCCCCCTGATTCTGAGGAGGCGGTTGAGGTTCTGGATCGCTGTCTGGAGGCAGTTGGGGGCTGGATGTGGGCGAACAAGCTGAAATTAAATCCGGATAAGACAGAAGTGCTTTTGGTTCGGAAATCCACAGCTCGGGTATTGGACTATCGTCCTGCTCTGAATGGGGTTGCACTTCCTCTGAAGGAGCAGGTTCGCAGCTTGGGGGTTCTCCTGGATCCACAGCTACACCTGGAGTCCCAGGTGGCGGCGGTGGCCAGGGGAGCCTTTGCTCAGCTTCGGCTGATTCGCCAGCTGCGGCCGTACCTGAGCTGTGCGGACCTGGCCACAGTAACCCATGCCCTAGTGACATCTAGATTAGATTATTGCAATGCGCTCTACGTGGGGCTGCCTTTGAAGACGGTCCGGAAATTACAACTAGTACAGAACGCGGCGGCTCGGGTGGTTGCTGGGGCACGTCGGTTTGACTCTGTCGAGCCGTTGCTCCGGCGGCTACACTGGCTGCCGGTTCTGTTCCGGGCCCAATTCAAGGTGCTAGTTTTGACTTTTAAAGCCCTTTACGGCTCGGGTCCGGGGTATTTGAGGGACCGCCTCCTTCCATATAATCCTACCCGTACTCTGAGATCATCTGGGGGGGCCCTTTTGACTGTGCCGCCACCAGGAGAAGTGAGAGGGGCGGCGGCCAGGAAGAGGGCCTTTTCGGTGGTGGCCCCCCAACTTTGGAATACCCTCCCCTTCGAATTGAGAACAGCCCCCTCTTTGTTAACTTTTCGGCGGGGGTTGAAGACCTTTTTATTTCAAAAAGCTTTTTAACTGTTGACAGGTTGGCTGGTTGGCTGGCTGGTTATACTTTTATATTTTATGATCCACATGGCTTGTTTTAAACTTTGTTGTTTAATTTTTTGTTTTATTGTATTTTAATATTGTTTAAATTGTTTTTAATGTTGCTTTTATATTTTTTATTGTTGTAAATGCCGCCTTGAGTGCCTCGGGCAATAGGCGGGGTATAAATTTAATAAATAATAAATAATAATAATAATAATAATTAAAATGAGACTCAAGGAAAGCTAAAGAATTTTGTTTCATTTCTTTTCATCCAACCAACACCCTTGTTTGTTAGGTTAAGCAAGGCACAGCTGTTCCATGCTTCTGTCATTTTGTTAAAGGTATTATTAAAATTTCCTGTTTTTCATCCTTTCAGAAAAACAAACGCTTTCATTAAATGTATCTGTTTGCTCAATTACAATATAACAGGAGGTATCTAAGCACCTTGAGATGTACAGAGCAATGAGATTTTTGCCTTTCCTCAAACTCTGTACTTAAAAAAAACCTGCTAGATGCATAGCCAAACTATCAGTCCAACATTTATCACCTGCTTCCACTATTTTGTACTATGTTAAGATCATACCAGTATGATGTGAACATATTTCTAATCTAAAGGTGAGCCCCAGGACAGGACAGGACAGGAAACTGAAGAATCAACCACCAGAACTAACTTTATTTGAAAGAAGTATATATGCCTTGTAAAGCAGTTCTTGTAAAGCAGGTTTTTAATATTCTTTCTCACTTTTATTCATGGCTTCCATGTCTATTTTTAACAAAGTTTGTCATACTCATATCGTATCAATTGTGTTTGGATTGTGTGAGATCTTATGTCATTAGTGTTTAGTTTCATTAACCACCCTGAGTGACAGGAAGGCGGAACAGAAATGTTTTATAATAATGAATACATGAATTGGGCTGTGATCCTGAACATACTTTCCTAGGAGTAAGCTCCACTGAACACAATAGCACTGACTTCTGAGTGGACATAAGAACATAAGAAGAGCCCTGATGGATCAGGCCAAAGACCCATCTAGTCCAGCTTCCTGTATCTCACAGTGGCCCACCAGGTGCCTTAGGAAGCATGAGACAAGAATGTGTTTGCATCCTGTTGCCACTCCCTTGCACCTGGCATTCTGAAGTAGCCTAGTACTAATGTAAGGAGGTTGCACCCTCATGCATCAGCCATAGGATTGCTAATTTACAGCTATAAGGACTGGCCAACAAAAGAATATGCATTCTGCTGCCAACCACTGCTGGAAAAGCATCCTAAAGTGCTTTCTAAAGACGCTGGCGGGAAGGCAGGAGCTTTCTTGCATGTATTGTAAGCGCCCTTGCCACCCACCAGAGAAGGTAAGTCAGTTGGAGAGGAA
Organism: Lerista edwardsae; assembly: GCA_029204185.1. Taxonomy (NCBI): domain Eukaryota; kingdom Metazoa; phylum Chordata; class Lepidosauria; order Squamata; family Scincidae; genus Lerista; species Lerista edwardsae. The sequence continues at coordinate 1,848,125 of JAJKFI010000136.1, read as the reverse complement.
AAAAGAGCGGGGGAGAGCGGAACAGGGAGATGTTGGGCAAAACTAAGACGAGAAGGGTCATAATGGGGCGAGGAGGATACGGGAGGGGATCCTGCAGCCTCTCCACCCCATTCCTTTGCTTTGACTTGTGTTAGCAAAAGTGTTAGCGTAGGTCCAAGGACACCCATTACAGAGGTGTAAGGGGATTTAAATCCCACTTTGCTGCTGAAGCCTTCCAATCTGCACCCGCCACTCAATAGAGCATGCCCATTTGGGGGTGTGGCTGAACCAATGGGGAGGGAATGATAGGATTGGGCTTTAAAAAAAGTAATCTGAGATTTCTAAATCTAGCGTTAAACCAAAAGCTAAAGCAAGTCAATAAAGTGGCAATGTTCACTGAGGGCCCAGTCTTACCTACCTTTCCAGCATGGATACAGCTGCAATGCATCCCCATGGTAGGAGAACAAGCACTCCCTTATCTGGAGGAGCTTCCATGTCTGCCTCACCATCACAGGAGGCAGCACACGTCCCATTGGCACAGCTGCATCAGCACAGGAAAGTTGGAGAAGGTTAGAAAATTGACTCAAGTAACAAAAAGTCAAGTTGAGGACAATATAGGTTGTTGATTTTCATCTCATTTGTGTCCCACCTTTCCTCCAAAGAATTCTGGGATGGTACGCATGAAGTCATCCCTAGAACAACCTCAGCTAATGCGGAGAATGCCATACACATTGGCCGGTGTTGGGTGTCACTGGGCATCTGACCCCTAGCTTCCCCAGTCACGCCCACCACTCAGCCCACGCATCATGGCCCAGTATGGTCATGGGCACACTGAGGGTTCTAGCCAAATTGTTCTTTCTCAAATTCAAATCTTCTCTCTGGGAAATGGATAAAGTAAAAATATGAACATCACAAGGAGGGAGGCATACAAAATTATGCACAGGATGGATAAAGTGAAGAGAGGGAGGTTCTTTTCCCTCTCTCATAATACCACTAAACATCCACCCATTTTAGATATCCACTAAAATGGAGTGTTGGGAGAGTGAGAACAGATCAAAGGAAATACTTTTTCACCCAGAAGGTAATTAATCTGTGGAATTCCTTGCCACAGGAGGTGGTGATGGCATCTGGCTTAGATGCCTTTAAAAGGGGACTGGGCAGATTTCTGGAGGAAACGTTCATTGCATGCAACAGGCCATGATGGTTAGTGCAACCTCCTTATTTTAGAGATAGGCTAACTTGGAGTGCTGGATGCAGGGGAGTGGCACCGAGATGCACATATCTAGTTGTATTGTGTGTTCCCTTAGGCATCTGCTGGGCCACTGTGAGATGCAGGAAGCTGGGCTAGATGGGCCTTTGATCCAGTGAGGCTATTCTTAATGTTCTTATGTAAATGCTACACACCTTTCAAAAACAGCAAGCAACATTTCTTTGCTTCCACAGAATGCTCAATGCAATATTATTACTCATTCCCCTTTGTTAGAGAACTCAGCAGCTCTCTGCTGTTTTTTTCCCAGCCCACTTCCCCTGAATGCTTTGCCTTACAGGGCACCAACTACTTCAAAGAGTGACTGTCTCACTCAGGGGGACCAGAAATCTGCTATTACCGCTACTAATATTTCTGCCTTGATTGGCACCACCCGTAATTGAAGTGCAATCTCTTGAGCGCAGCAAGCCTGTTCATTAGGTCCTATTGTACTAGGCTGTGGTTCCAACCCGCATCATGTTTTGCGAGAGAGAAGAGAAGGGAAACAGGCAGCAGTGCCATAGAAGATCTTGCAGCAGCCTACTCCTAGGACTCATTTTGGATTGGCAAGTCTGGCACACTCCATCTTTCAGGGTTAGAAATACAAGGTAAAGCTACTGGGGTCGGAATACAGGTATATTGCTACCAATGACTATGTGGATCACACCATGAAAACCCCTGTAGCTTTTAATTTAAGTGATTGCTCAGAATAATCTTGTGATTCATTTTTACTGTGAACCTTACTATATTAAATGAAAATCAATGAAATCAGTTACTTTGCCTATATAGGTTGTGTGCAAATTAACAGTGATCTGGAGTTTAATGAGTTTTAATTAATAGGGATGATACAGTTGAGGAATTTAAAAATGCCTTGATTTTTCTGCTCTTAAAAAATGTTAATTTTAACACATCTTGATATTCCTTTGTTTGGAGCAGGGGAGGAGTATCTCTACATGTGTACATGGATGGGTCGTCCTACTCAGTTGTAACAACTATTAATAAAAATACCACTGCGCCTTTTCTATATATATAAAAATGGACGTATGTATGTGTGTATGTGGGTATGTATGTATGTTATTTATACACATCTCCGTGCCTTGACCCACGGCCACGAAACTTGGCACACAGGTACCTTGCAGCCTGGAAGGAATCACTGCGGGGGTCAGGCCCCCCTACAGCCCCCCGTTTTTTGGGGAGGGGGGCCAGATCGTCAGGAACCAAAGGGATTGCATTGGGCTACAGGTCTGCTGCCACCCTGTGGTCACAGACGATTCTGCAGGGTATGTGATACACAGGGAAAGCGAAACCAAAAGCACTTTGCACTGCCGGAGTTGCAAAGAGTTGCAAATGATCCAGAGAGTTCCAGCACCCAGTCGGATCTGAGAGGGCCCTATTTCCAGGGAGCTAACTGGCCACCTCTGCCTCTTTCTCATACTTCAGTGCTATCCTAACACATGACCTGCAGACATTGATCAGTGAGTATGCCTGCTTCATCTTGCCCTTGTACTTGATTGTGTCCATGTCTCCTCATTGTTATTCCTGCTCCTGGAGGTGAAACTAAAAATGTGGGTTACAAACAGGTGTTGGGTTAAATTCACATTACTGTGAGTGTCTCACACTGCCACGGGACCTGCAGACATTGATCAGTGACTGTGACAATTTCAGTCCACTCCTTTTCTTGATTCTCTCCCTGTATTCATTCCTTCTCCTAATACAAGCTGGGGATACTTTGTCCCCCGGGCAACGCCGGGTAACAAAAAGCTAGTTTCCTATAAAAAGACTACAGTACCAGCACACATCAGAACATATATTTAATTGATTGCCATTCATCAACAAGCACTTGGCAGGAGTTCACACATGTGTGTTTATGGCCCAATGGCTGCAACATCAACAGATGACTGGGCAAAAATGTTCAATCCAATATGGAAGGTTTTCTCATGCCATCTGAATGATGCAATCCGTTCCAACAGAGGTAGAAAATTGCTCAATGGGATATCAAGGGATGTACATGCATATGTGAACCAATATTGCAATAATGATTTTTCTTATTGTGAATCCCTCTCTTCATCTGATACTGTCCACACTAGCAGATCATATATATGAGCAATTATTTTCACTGGTCAACAAGGTTTGCACTAGCTGTTAACAGTTTGGGCTATTTTGGAAGCTTCTAATCTAACCCATCTTTTTAACTGGATGCTGTTTGGTCCTCATTTATAAAAATGAAAGGTATTCTACCTACAATTTCTTTAGATATTTGTGAGTCACAATATCACAGAAATATAAATTTGATCCACTTATGCATGCCAAATTAACCTTATGGACTAACGCTGAGGGCGCAATCCTAACCAACTTTCCAGCACCCGGGTAAGGGCAGTGCAGCTCTGAGGTAATGGAACAAACCTTCCCTTAACTTGAGGGGGCCTCTGTGACTGCCCCTCCCCCACTGCAGAATGCAGCACATGCCCCATTGGTACAGCTATGTCAGTGTTGGAAGGTTGGTTAGAATTGTAGCCTGAATTAAAAATAGGGAAAGGAAGACTTTTTTGTGGAAGTCTTGAACTGACAGAGTGATTTTTTTTACCTGTGGCCCACAAGTTTCTTTCATTTTTTAGACTGAACATTAAATATGATTTACCGATATCGACTGAATGACAATATCTATAATTATAACATTTGTTAGTGACCAAGTTAGAGACACTTGACCTAGGAACCATTCTTAGTTGTACTGACCTGAACCTTTTAAAACCTCTTGCTGTTTTTTTGGGCGCGGCAGCCAAGGTGAATTCGGAACTGATTAGAGATACTGGGGAGAGCGTTGATAGATCATCCTTGATTTGTCATTTGTAAAGATGTATATTTATTTGTAATTGTTTTTTATGCCAATAAAGGTAACTTAAGACTTAGTGACCAAACTCAGGCCGCAGTCCTAACCAACTTTCCAGCACTGGAGTAAAGGCAATGCAGCTCCGCTGTAAGGGAACAAACATTCCCTTACCTTGAGAAGGCCTCTATGACCGCCCCCCCCAACTGCAGGATGCCGCAGATGTCCCATTGCTACAGCTATGTCAGTGCTGGAAAGTTGGTTAGGATTGTGCCCTCAGTCAAACAGCATTATCAGCTTCTGAATAATCTGTATTTTTTTCTAAAAGTATTTATTGAATCGACTGAGAAAAAAAGAAGCCTATAATATTGGTTTAAAAGTAGTTGATGTTGCTTAATAACATTCCAGCACTGACATTGCTGTGCCAATGAGGCATGTGCTGCATTCTGCAATTGGTGGGGGGGAGCAGTCACGGAGGCCTCCTCGAGGTAAGGAAATGTGCTGGAAAGTTGGTTAGGATTGCACCCTCAGTGCCTTACAGAGGTATGAGACTACAGAGTTGGAATGTCCTGTCTTATATAATCAGTGGGAAATGGCTTTAGCTACTATGACGTTCATTCATTCATTCATTCATTCATTCATTCATTCAGACAGACAGACAGACAGACTGCAATTAATTCAGCACACCACAACACCTTCATAGGAAGAGGTTAAACAAAGACTCCAGTTCAATTGTAAGCATTGTAATGTCCCCGCAGCATCGTTTCAGCACATGAGGGGGTCATGTATAGAGATGCAATCCTTGTGGGAAGAGGTTATTAATGGTATTAATTTTGTTCCACAACATGCGTTGACATTTGTAGACACTTATGTTCTTGTGCATTATCTGCTTATCTGCTATTGCATGGACGTTATCTGCTGAACAGCGGAAATGGACTCTTTTGTGCCCTTAACTGTAGCAAAAAAGACTCTAATTGGAAAGACTGAAGCATTGGAAAGATTGGAAAGAGTGACTCCCCACTCTTTTTTAATCAACTGATGACCTTTTAACTATCACCTTTAATGACCTTTTAACTATGGATATATTTGGACATTCGGAAGCCATTTTAGAGATTTATGCAAAGATTGTTCATTAATATATTTTCTATAGATCACGTATTGATGTGTTTTGTCATTTGTATGTATTCTGTATGTATGTAAAATCAGAGGAGAAATCCAATTACAAAAAAGGCAGTAAATAAATACTGGTGGTGTTGGTGGTATTATTATTATTATTATTATTATTATGCATACTGTGTATTTCCCCCTTTTTCATTTTCCTTTGCTATTGTTGTTATTGTCATTTTCCATTAACTAATGAAGTAGTTTTGAAAAAGCAATGTGCTATATGCTGTATGAAGGACACATTATATTTATCCAGTAGATTTGTTTCCTGCAAGGGGCTCAAGGCAGCATATAGCAACTTTGTGTATTGGAACTGGGTTTTGAAACAGTGGCTGACCTAAGGTTGCTCAGGGGCCAATCCTGTCCAACTTTCCAGCACTGATGCAGCCGCACCAATGGAGTGTGGGTTGCATCCTAAGTGAGGGGGCAGTCGCAGAGGCCCCTTCAATATTAGGGAATATTTGTTCTGTTACCTCAGCTGCATTGCGGCTGCATCAGTGCTGGGAAGTTAGAAATGATTTGGCCCTAAGCTTCCTGGCTGTGGGTCAAACTGAACATTATGGAGAATATGCAACTTCGGATCTTGTTTTTTTTTCTCTCTCTTTTAAATAGTGCATGGGGTTGGCAAGACCTTAGCTTGTAACCCCACTACAGTTTCAATCCTCTTGGCCCACTCCCCAAGTACTATTTAGACCTGTGTTTCTCAACTTTTGTGTCCCCCGCTATCCAACTCCACATGGTCCACCTATTGGAAGTCACCACTAGAAGTAACTGACAATGGTGCCATTACAAGTTACTTCCGGATTGGAAGGCAGTTGCAATTCAGAAATACTGGCTGGAGGCTGGGCAGATGGGAGGGCTTTTTTGAGCATGTGGGAAGTGCACGCTGGAGCTCTGCCCACCAACCGCTCCTTGTCTGACTGCATTGCTGGTCTCGTGGCCAAACGGCGGGAGGATTGTGCACATACTAGTGGACACCACCTCAAGTACCACTAGTGGTATGAGTACCACTGATTGAGAAACATTTATTTAGGCTGCAATATTATCTTTGCTTACTTGGGAGAAAGTCCCATTAATTGGTGTTAGTGACCAATGGAACCTTTTTCTGAGTAGACATGCATAGGTTTGGGCTCATAGAAGGATTCTTTAAGCTTCAATTGGTTTTATACTGTTGTTTTAAAACTATAAATAGCACATGATTGGACCAGAAAATATGATGGGGGATAAGAACTAAAGTCCCCTGCTTTCATGGTAATTTGCATGTGTCCACTTTTGCAGCTCAAAAGAAGCAATCAGGACCAAACCAATTACAAGTTCTTCATAACTTGCAATTTGGTCATAAGTAGGAACTGAAACTGACAGCTGAATCCTGGGCAGGTCTACTCAGAAGTAAGCCCCACTGTGCACAATGGGACTTACTTCCAGGAAAGTGTGTTTAGGATTGCAGCCTAAGTCCACCATTCTGTCATTCACCACAATGGTTCTCATGGTCAGGGCCTAAAATATTTTCAAATCCTCACTTCCTCAAAAAAAAGAACTTGCCATTTCATAATTATAATGACAAGTATGATTTTAAATACTTCTCCTTGCTCATCCCTGGGGTGTGCTAACGATATCCATTGTTTCACAGTTTATACAGGAGTTTGCAACTCCCTGCTGGGATCACCACAAGCAACATTCAAACATGAACATGCTGGCTTGTTTCATGCCCTTCAGTTTCCATTCTTTTTGTTGGCCAACATGCCTGTTACATAAATAAGCATGGGTTAAGAATAGAGCTAAATTTCTGCTCCTCTTGTTTGACATAGTGAACTTGCTGCAAAGTATTCTCAGATCAGCTTTCCTCGAGCAGTCTGTAAACAGCACAGAAGCCAGATGTGCACTAGGAGAGGGAAGAGCCTCGTGTAAATAAAGTCAATGTTATTTAAGGCACCATTTTCAGGATTAATAATTCACACCCTTTTATGCCTCACACCTGTGGGTAGATCTAGGTAGCAACTAAAAAAGCCCTGGAAAATACTCTTGCAGCCTAATCCTATGCATATTTACTTGGAAGGAAGGCCCACTGAATTCAGTAGGGCTTACTCCCAAGTAAGCTTGTGCAGGATTGCCCCTTAGAGCACAATCCTAACCTGGAGTTAGGCTGGCACAGTTAGGCCATCAAAGTTTGGCTATCACCACCATAAAGCATGTTTGGACCACTCTCAGAGTCAGGGAGGATGTCGCACGTCTGTGTGTTGGCCTCTCTGACTCAAAGAGTGGTCCAAATATAGTTTACCATGTCCCTTGTGCTAGTCAAACTTTGCTGGTCTAACTGTGCCAGCCTAACTCTTTGCTTGCTAGGAACGGCACTTGGCACTTCATTTTCAAACGATGCTTTCAGAGATGGGGCGTTAGCGGTTCTAAAACTGAGTTCCCTTCCCAGCATACCTTTCACTTTCTAGAAAAAATAGATGCTAACCACAACAATAGTGTGTTGTTAGCCCTAAAAGGATACAGCGATTTTCCAGTGCTTTTCATGGATTTCGGTACGTGTGTTCCAGTAGAGCCATCCCTTGTTGTTTTGTTCCATTTGCACAGCTGTCCCTGTGCAACTATCATAAGAATCAATCTCATCTTTACTAAGTCAATATGGGAAAAACTGTTGTTTGGCACCAGCAAGAGAAAGACTGAAGGGCCTGTACACGTGGCTGATGTTTTCGTTTGCTAGCTGAAATGTTTGTAAAGCACAGGCTGAGTTAGGGTGAAACTCCCTAAGCTTAGGCCAGAGAGCTCAATGGGATTTAATTAGTTTCATCCCTCTCCTAGGGAAAGGTAGATCAAAGCGGGGAGAAAGAGTGGAGGCAGAAGCAGCATAACATGACCTAGAAAGAGACACTATGAGAAAAGAAGGCAAAAGCCCACAAAATATTAATAGCTTCCTCAGCACATAAGCCCATCATGTGACGCTGGCTGAGACTGATCCGGGAATCCACCCAGTCAAAACACAGAGGGGGGAAAATGGGCAGGAAGAACCATCATGGATAATTCATACATTCCCTCCAGAAATTTGTACTTCTACACTGCCCCACCTCACTTTTTTTTTTAGAACTGTGGATCTTTCCCTGTGGATAGATCTAGGTAGCAACCAAAAAAGCTCTGGAAAATATTCTTGCAGCCTAACCCTATGCATATGTACTTGGAAGGAAGGCCCACTGAATTCAGTAGGGTTTACTCCCAAGTACGCTTATGCAGGATTGCAGATTCGGGGGGGGTGCAATTGCACTGGGCAACAAGCTTTAGGGGAGTAACAAGCTGACAGTAGTGGACAAAATTATGAAAATCTTGGTAATTATGAATAATACTATCGTTAGCTCTCATTAGTTATGCCCCTGGTTCTGAGGAGAAAACAAAAAATGTAGATGTTAATACAGAGTTTACATAAACTAAATCAGAGCAAAAGCACGTGTTTTATGTAGAAAGAATTATTATGATTACAGGTGTTTGAAAATGGGGGGGGGGGTTAAAATCAGAAGTAAGCCCATTTGTGTTCAGTAAGGCTGAGGCTGTAATCCTATCTTGACCACCAAAAAACAAAACACTTCTAATTATGATGCATCTTATCACCTTTTGCAGCTTGCTAATAGAAGGTCCTGCATCTTGCTACTTTCCAGAAGAATACAGTACTAGCCTAGCCTGGAGCTATTGAAAGACTTCATGGAATTATGACGACTGCTTGGTTTGTAATGACATGCCATTACCCTGGTAACTGTCTGTTTTGTCAGAGGTGTGATCTTGAACAGACTTCTATAGCTGGGGAAATATGTAGATATTTTCTCTTTTCTTAACCAGTGGCATTTTTCACTACTTTTGATGAAAGATGTAGGCCTGCTGAAATTGAAGGACTATTGCATAAGTCAATTCCCAAAGCCTTCACAAACCAGAGAAATCAGATGTATCCATTGGCTGATAACGTGTTGCTTTAAGCTCCCCTTGCCCAACACTGTTGATGACCTGACTCTGCCCATCACAAATCTCTTCAAAGCTGCTACTTTACAGGTTCAATTCATGTCACTAGAACCTGTGTTACAGCCCCATACAAACCCCAGTGAAATAAAGTCCCACTGGAGAGAACACAGAAACCGTAACTAAAGGATTACTGTATATCAGTGTTATTCATACTGTGGGTCAGGACCCACTTAGTGGGTCACGACCTGAAGTCAGGTGGCTCACAAAAGCGGAGAGCAGCTATCTTGGAAACTGCAACCCTTATCCTTGTAATATTCCTTTTGTGAGTGTTAACAGTTTAAATTTTCAAGTGAGGGGTGTTGTTTTTTTAGTTCAGTGCTTTTACATCATATTTTGTCCTCATCTTGCCTTCTGTCAGGGATGTTTCATGGTTGTACAATTGCGGCAGTCCAAGAATGCCAATTTGCATTTCAGGAGTGTAATTTTATTATGTTACAATGATAGCCCTTCCTGCTTGATGATGTCACTTCTGGCCACAACATCACTTCCAGGTTAATGACATCACTTTCGGTGGGTCCCGACATGAGTGCCATTCTAACAAGTGTGTCTAAAATGTTTGAATACCACTGCTGTATCTCTTATGACCAACACCCAGAGGAAAGTACATGCACTATCAATGTGTACATGCACACACTCACAGACACATGGGCATCCCAGAAAAACACAAACAATTCATTAAATTGTCCTAATCAAAACAAAACACCACCACTATGGATTTAATCAAACAATTCATTAAAGGAAAAGCACTGCCTTTAAACCCATGCAGGAACAGTGGATTTTTGTTTGCTTGCTTGTTTTCTGTTAATGGCGCTGAGATCTGAACAATCTTCTTCGATGAGGAAAACTCTCAGAAAAATGTTGGGTACCAAAGTTATCACCAAAGTCATGACTGAAGTGACATTTTGTGTTCTGGGAAATCACATGGCTTCTTCTTCCAAATCCCCACTACGCACTTGCTCCCATAGCAGGACAAAATGAGTGCAAACCGACACTCTGAAGTTGCTATTGTTTTCCTAGAAAATGCCACGCCGTAATGAATGGGCACTCCACATACCCTGCCCCAAGGAAATCACAAACTGCCTTTTTGATTGCTCTGTGCCATTATCACTGTACCGAGATTGCAAGACCAAATTTACAGTCTCAAGGAAAAAAAAAAAAGCTCACCTAATATGTTATTTGACTAATTATTGGCAGCCCCTAAAGCAATTACGTGTGTGGCGGCGGCAGCCTTCCTAGAACCTGTCCTTTAATATATGCTATAATTAGAGTGAGCCTGCAGCCCAACAGACACCAAATCTACAAAATGGGGAATGTGAGGTGGGGGGGGAGGAGTGAGGGGGTGGAGGCCATTATACTGAAACTGCAGCACCTCTAGGTACTGCTCTCAGCACAGAGTGATGCAAATATGCATTCTGAAAATTAACACAGCCAGAGAGGAAACATCCCACAGGGTGCATCAATACCCAGCAAAGGATAATGGGAATCTTGTTCCAGCAGCTGTGTCCTGCCCTCTGAACATTAGCACCTGTCGGTGGAAGCAATCAATGCTGGTCAATGGGCAGCTCCCCTTACAGCTCAATTCACACAATGATCATTAGCTGGAACGAACGCAGTGGCACCCCACGCTGCCAAATGGTGTCCTTTGCTTTTTCAAATGCAGGCAAACAATGTCTTTCCCAAATAGCTGGCACCACTCTTTGCAATCTCTCTAATTTCTCTCTTGCTCTGCCTTTTCGGGGGTAGGGGAAAAAGAGACTTCGACTAGAAGGTAAAAATTTGGGTTATTCAGCTTCATTTCATTATGGGCTCAACTGCTGGGTTGAGCTGCTCAAGCTTGATTGGCATCCATCCGTTACATTCAACCAAGACAAAAAACATCATATTCTCGGGTCAGTTTATCTATCTACTTCGCACACATAACGATTATCAATAGGACCTTAATTTGCAACTGTATCAGAGGGTAAAATGGATGAATGGAAAGGGCTGTCTGAAAAGTGACTACTTGCTGTTTCGTTCAGTGCATGGGAAATGTGTGCAATAGCTTGCTTGATCTTGGCGATTGATTTGCATGCACCCAATTCTGTTTGCGACTCAGGGTTATGCCTGCTAACCAATGTTCCAGCACCGGGGTAAGGACAATGCAGCTGCAAGGTAAAGGAACAAACATTCCCTTACCTTCCGGAGGCCTCTGTGACTGCCCCCCAACTGCAGGATGCAGTACATGCCCCATTGGCACAGCTATGTCAGTACTGGAAACTTGGTTAGGATTGCGCCCTCAATGTCAGACTCTGTTACAACTAAACCACTTTTCTGTCATTCATAGTTACTCAGAGCACAATCCTATTCCCCACCATCTGTCATCATGCAGCCACTCCCTCCCATGCCTTGAACATCCCCAATCTCCCAAACTGCCTACAAACCACCCCCTCTGCCACCTTACTTGGGCTGGCAGAGGATCTACATCAGAAGCCCCACTGCATCATGCCAAAGGACCACCTAATCCAGCTTCCCGTATCCCACAACAGCGCACAAGATGCCTCAGGGAGCACACAAATAACAAGATGCCTGCGGCCACTCCCTTGCACCTGGCATTCTGAGATAGCTTACTTCTAGAACCAGGAGGTTGCACATACCCATCAAGGCTTGTAACCTGTGATGGACCTTCTAGAAATCTGTCCAATCCCCTTTTAAAGGCATCCAGGCATTTAAAATCTAGGTGCGTTTGGCATGTGCACAGAGCTGCTAGCCATCATGGGGCCGTTTATGACAGTGGATCCATTGTCATAAGCGGGCACCGTCGGTGTAATTAAAATATATGTGGACCTGCCTTTCCTTGAGAAAATACTCAAGACAGCTTGCAATAACAAAATCCATAACAACACAGAATTCACACACACACACACACACACACACACACACACACACACACACACAATCACAAAATACAGACCACATTATGTGAGCCCAAAGACTTGGCTGCAAGTCAAAAAGCCAACAGCATAGGGAGGGCGTCAGCCAAAGTCATTTCACAATCTAGACACGGCAGTCAAAAATGCCCCGTCTCCCGTTGCCACCTGCTGAACCTCGGGGGGTGGAGGCACTCTCAACAGGGCTTCTTTTAATGAATGGAGCGCCCAACCAGCTCTGTTCCTGCACCAAGACAAAATGATTGTTCAGAGAAACATGCCATAAATGTTACAGCTTATATTCAAAGGGGAGAAAAAACCAGTGTTGGGAAGCTTTGAGATGAGACATGATTACATTTGACGGGGGGAAAAAAAAGTTAACTTGGTTAGTTTAAAAAAAAATCCTAAAATTTGTTATTCTAATGGCAGATAAAATAACAAGGTCTCAGTGAATGCTAACAAGTTTATAAAGGGGAAATGAATGCACATGGCAGATGGGGAGTCCTATGTGTGACTAACATAAGCATGTCATTAAAAGGTGTTGATAGGGCAGATGATTCTAAACAACCCCTTGCAACATTCGACAACAGATTAATCATCATTTACCAAAACATGCATTTTTAATGTTAAAACATGTGCCCCCGGAATGCAATTTCTACCCTGAACACTGCTAACGAGAACAGGCTCCTGCTGAAGACAGATTTTTGTTTAAAAGCCTTGCCATTTACCCAGCTCTCATTCAAGCAGAACAATTGGTTTCTTGAGGGGAAAAACAACTGAGAAACACAGTTGTGTGTGGTTCCCTCTTGCTTATGTAACCTGGCCGCACAAGCCCTATCCTTACTCAGCTGGTTAGACTGAAGGATTGGGGTTGGTTTAAGCCAGTAAGATGTCAAAGTCCTTATTCTTGTGGCCCTAATGGTCTTTTTTTGTGAGCCTTGGCTGACAGGGTAGTCATGTCACAATCCTAAACACTCTTCTGGGAGCAAGCCCCATTGAACACAATGGAACTTACTTTTGAGTAGGCATGTCTTAAGTTGCTCAGCAAAATTGACAGAGATTTCAAGGGCTCCCAGTAGGGCAATATGGTGACCAGCCTGTTGTCATCCCTCACCCACCCACCCAAGGCACTCTCCTGTTGCTGTCTAAGCACGCATCTGCATGTTCCAAAAAGCATGAACCAAATACTAGTTAAAGCAGCATTATGCGCTTCGTTGCAGGATAATTACACATCGAAATGACTGCTTTAGGTGCTATATGGTGTATAGCCTGTTGAGATGGGCAGCTCAATCCCAGCTGCCCCGTAGCATCGATGCAATGTTAGTGCTCTAACGGGTAGCATTGCAACGAGCAGTATTGGCCTGGCAGCGCCTAAGGTGAGCCTCCCTTGCGCTGACCTAAGTAAGGGAATGAACGTTCTCTTGCTGCGGGGAAGCTCCAGCCTCCCTGACCCAGCGTCGGCTATGGCGCTGGCTGGCCGGCCTTGCCATTCCAGCGCTAGGTAGGATTGCGCCCTTATGCTTTGAATGACATCGACTATCCACCTTTGAAAATTACCATGCAAAAATCTTGGAACCCGACTCCAATTTTTTTAAAAAAAAATAAGTAGCTTTTCTGCTGATGTTTCCAACTCATCTCCATTTGCCATATTTATGTAAGCTATATTTCATATTCAAAACACAAGCAATAAAAGGTCATCTTCAAAGCAGGTTTTAATATTCACTTTTCGGAGGGTGGATGGCTGCTCGGTGTCTCATCCTGCATGTGCAGCATTTTCTCCTAAACTGCCTTAATGAGACTTCCTAGGTTTAAATTAGCAGAAATGCTAAAATATCATCCCCATTACCACAACCGAGCCAAAAAAAAATTAAAAGAGAAATGAAATGTATAAAAGGTACACTTGGTTAGAAAGCAGTGCTTATTTTTCCAACTCAGCCCTTTTTTTCTTTTTCAAAAACGGGGAAAAAACCACTGTTATATATTGGGTTCTGTGCAATAGAAACTCAGACAAGGCAGGTGCAGCTTAAACATTTATTGCAACAGGCAACAGTTAGAACAGAACTGAGCGCAACAGCCCAACCCCTGTATAAGATTAACTCCACCCCCAGTTTCCCCACTCTTCAGGATTCATGTAGCTCAGGACTCCTGATTGGAGAAGTGATTAGCTCCACCCCTCCAGCTCTCTTGCTCCAGCTTAACCCCTGGCTATCCTCCTGCATACATAACACCCACCATTTGCGTCATTTAAGCAGGAGCAACAGCAAATTGAGTGGAGCTAATTGGCAAGCAGGTCTGTGAGCCCCTCTCCTTTCTATGAACAACCGAGAGCCTCATCAATTCGACACTTTATGATAGCGAAGGCAAATCATCTCAACATTAGATGGTCTTGGCATAAGAAGAGGCCTTACCGGATCACATGCGCTTGGTGTCGCATTCGGCTTTCACAACCAACAGTGGCTGGTTGGGCGTCTCTGGGAAGCCCCGAAGCCCCTCACCCTTCCTTGTGGCCTGTCTCCAACATTTCCTGTGAACACTGAAAAGCTCTGTTCAGCTATTGTGACATATAAACGACCACTCCAAACTATCAGGCATGGGACCGCCATGCTCAGAGGCAGTCTGCCAGCCTGTGAGCAGGCACAGAGGTAAGACTAAGCCCACCTGCCACACCCTTGTCTCTACCCCAGTGGCTCTCAAAGTAGTAGGTCACGAGCCACCACTGAGAGCTGGAACTGGGCCATTTCCCCTTAAGGGAGTGCCCCAGTAATGGGTGTCCCAACTGCTCTGCAGCAATCATGGCCCCTTGAGTACCCAGGAGGGGGGTCATGCTGGTCTCCTGCAGGATCTGAAAGGCCCATAGCCCACTCTGTGGAACTCCCTGATGCTCCAAGTCACCCCAATTTGCAATTGGAGTGCACTTCCTCGGGAAGTGCTCCAATTGCACTCAGGCTCCAGTTGCAAGATGGAGCAATTTGGAGCATCCGGGACATCCACAAAGAGGGCTGCTGGCCTGCCAGACCCCATCCAAGGCCAGTGCAAATACCCAGATAAAACCCAAAGCCCCTGGGAGCCTGTGGCACCATGATACTATCGGGACACCCGCCCCAGCCCCTGTCCCCACCCCTGCCAAGACATACAGCGGCCTCAGTGTCTGAATAAGACTTTGAGGTCTGTTGCTCTGCCCTTTGCACTTGTGGCATTCTGCCCCAATATAAAGGTTACTCAAGGGCAAAGGTGTCGTTACACCAACATTATGCCTGCAGCAGGTTATTGAAAACAGCAATCTAAAGCTATTTAGAGCCCAATCCGATCAGTGCCTAGTGCCACTGGAACAAACATTCCAGCACTGCTAGGCTCTTCCTGGCTGCTCACAAAAGACAACAAGGCAGGGTGAGCGGCCAGCTCGGAGTCAGCCTCTAGCCGCCCACCACCCCACGTCAGAGGCGGATCTACAGGGAGGGCAAAGCTCTAGGTGTTGCAAGAAGCCTTACCCTGTCATGTAAATCCCTCCTCTCCAGTGGTGTCATTCAAATGATTTAGGAACAGGAACTCACTTTTGATTGGCACTTGTCGGGAACCCGGAACTAGCCACGGAGCCCGTTAGGATCCGGAACGCCTGTTCTGGTCCGTTCCCCCTGAATGACATCACTGCTCCTCTCCCTTGCTGCTGTAGCCAGTAAGCAATGCCAAGTTGTTGCTTTTCCCTGTGAGGATTGGCTAAAATGGTGCAGGAGAGGAGTGATTTCCACTGCAAGGTAAGGCTTCTTGCAAAACGTAGAGCTTTGCCCTCCCTTAGATCTGCCTCTGCCCCACGTAGAGTCGCACAGGGGGTGAGAGGTGGTGGGAAGGACAGGGCATAGATTGCATGGAATGACTTGGCGACAGTGGCTGGGAGGAGAGTGGATCAGGACCAGGAAGCAGTTGGCTTAGGCTGCATTGGCACCTGCCGAATCCAAGCCCCCTTCCCAGGCTTGATCTGCCTTCATGGGTCCATGCGGACTTGTGCCAGCAATACAGCTGGAACCGGTCTGAGTAGACCTATTGGGCCAGCAGAGGCCTTCCCTGGTGCAACAGAACAAATGTTCCCTTGCCTCAAGGAGGCCTCCAGAGGCTAAAACGTCACAAACTTTGGGGCATGCCAAAGAAAATCCTCACCTGGAGCACCATTTGGCTTAGGGCTGGCCCTGACTATAAAACCACTGTTTATTCTTTAGAGTACAATCAACAAACACAACAGGCCTCAACCAGACACAGACCGCAGTCCGCCACCTCCTAATTGCAAATAATGTGCTCCGAGCGCAAAAGCCACCATGCCACACACTGCAGAGAACTTTATAAATGTATTGTGGTTAAAGTCGTGTCAAATTAATTGTTTATGGAAGAGTCGTGGGGAGGTGGGATTAAACAGTTCACAATGTGTGGATAAAGTTAATAAGTGTTTATGCCTCACATATCCATGGAAAATACATCATTCGGTATCTGAGAAGAAAATAGGACCATCAATCATAAACCAAGCCTGCAGAAATATGTGGCTTGTGGTAGAGCTTTGCTGTTCAAACAAAAGAAAAAATGTGTCGCTGAGAATTTTGGGTCAGGACAGTTCCATTAGAAAGAAGAAGCTTACAGCGAAGGATCGCATTTGGTCTTAAAAGAGATGAAATTAAAAAAGGTTCCATCGATGCCTCTTGCCATGTGGGGTGTGGTTTAAGTAAGTGAATACTTGCACATGGAAATCATTTCTGGGTAGAGAGGACAGGCCTTTGTGGCCTCACAAATGATTGATGGTACATTTGCAGCTGGAGATTAAACAGAACCACAGCTGCAGCAGTAGCAACCTTTTGCCATTGTGCCAGAACAACAGTAAACAACAGCTCATGTCATTAATTGTTTCTCAAACCTCATGTTCTGTAGTCTTCAGTTCAGATGTTAATAACTCTCCGTTTTTTTTTAAAAGAAGACAGTAACATGTCTTGCATTTGTCTGGAAGTACTCACAGGCCTCTAAATAGAACCATCCATACGAACCACCCTGAAAAACAAAGAGAGGCAACTTCTGGGTTCCTTGGGGAGCACTTGATTCTCCAGACAGTGGCCCAGATGCCAGAAGTGTGTCTTGCCACACAAGTCAACATAGCTAGTCAGACTTTATAGTAAAGTCCATCCAAACTAAAGTGTCACAGTAACAGGGTGCTACACATTTGGTGCGCCCGAGAAGCCATCACAAACACAATTCACAGAGATGTGATCAATGGAAAACTGTATCCCTTTGGAAAACAAGTTTTTTTAGCTTATAAGTGAAACTTGCATAATGTCCCCTTCTGTACGTTGTGCAGGGCAGGCACATCCATGAGACCAACTAAAGCCGTCGCATCAGGGAGCAGTTTGGCAAGTGACATCCACTTCTGTCCACCAGCTCACTTCTACTGCCCCTCCCCCTCCCCACCCCCACTCCCTGAACTGGAAGAGGAAGAGGGGGCAGAAGAGAAATGTGGAGTGCCGTGAGCCAACATGTTGGAGGAACAGGGGTTGCACATCACCAGGCAACACAGGGCAACATTTGACACAAAATTTGGCATCAGGTACTAGGAAGCCTTGGAGTGATAATGTGCTTTTAACACTTGGTAGCCTTATTCGTTCATTCAGGGCACAATCCCAACCTGGGGTTAGGCCAGTACAAATCATTTGTGCCATCCCAGAAGTGTCACAAACACACTGAAAAGTTAATTTGGACCACTCTCAGAGTCAGGGAGGACCACACATGTCTGTTAGATTAGGATTACACTCTCATTCATTCATTCATTCATTCATTCATTCATGGGCAGCACAAGCCAAGAGGCCCGATGCATGTGTGCTGCACTGGCCAAAAGCTTATGTAAGTGCCATAAGGCATTTTTGCACCAGCACAAGTGGCACTGGGCTGATGCTGGCTGGCAGTGGGCTGGACATTGGCAGTGCCCCATGGAGGCTCCAACAACCTCCCAAGCTGCATTAGATACAGCTCAAGCCTGCCTGTTCTAGCACAGATTAGGATTGCTCCATCATTCATTCAATTTGTATCCCACGTTTTTTCCCCAAAGGGCACCCAAAGTGGCTTACAGAACTGCAAAACCACATTTAAAACAGCAATTTACAATATCACATGGAAATAGCCTTAAACATTAAAATAACCTTAAAGCATCACAATAAAAACACTTTTTTAAAAAAAAACCAGCAGCTGTCAGTCACCACTGAAGAAAGGACAAAGCCTGTAAAATCTAGTCAGTGTGGAAATTATGTACATAAAACCCGGACGTCCAGTATTAAAAAGACCATGAACTCAGAAGGCTCATTTGAAAAGAAACATGTCTAGGCCCTGCTGGAAAGCCTCGAAGGAGGAAGCAGTACGTATACTCAGAGGGAGGGACTTCCATACAGTTGGCGCCACTTCTCTCCCACCACTTCTGGGAGGGAAGCCAAGGTAAAACAGTCTGAGACTACTAGTTGCCAACCTGACAAAGGCCTGTTTGCTTTCTCTCCATCCCATCTCTTCACATATACAAAAAAAGTCAATGTTTTCAATGATGGAGAATGCAGAAAATACAGAATATAATAATATAGTGAACAGAATGAAGAAGACTCATGTGGGCCCAAACCAAAGGTTGGTGTGGCCCAGCATCATCCAGCTTCTCACAGTGGCTTAACCAGATCTCCCAAGAATGCACTCAAGCAGTGTCCGAAGATCACTGCCTGCTCCCACTCTGGCTTCCCAGCACGCACATGCAGTAGCGCACTGCCTCTGAGGCCAATTCGATACACTCACACGCCTGTCTACATCCTCAAGCTACTTTACTCAGCCTTAATCCGGCCCTTTGCCTTTGCAGTGGGTGGCTGCAGGATTATTACTGCACAAAGCTTAAAGCCAAAGCAAATGTTCCAGTTAACGTGTCTCTCACTTTCAAAGCAAAAGGTTAGAAGCAGAACACTGCTGACTATCGTCTGTCATTATAAGCATCTCATCTTCCTCCTTCACTCACATGCCTGAAGAAAATTACAAGATTGACATACATGTGCAACCATAAATTATATTCAAGTCCTACTGTCCTAGAATTCCACCTAGCTTTAGATGTTTGATCATATAGTTTTATTGTTGGAATAGCCGTATTATTATTATTATTAGTAGTAGTAGTAGTAGTAGTAGTAGTAGTAGTAGTAGTAAATTTAATAATTATAATGATAATAATATAAATAAATATTTAATTATGATGATGATGATGATGATGATGATGATGATGATGATGATGATGAT
>JAJKFI010000136.1:1815889-1828707 GCA_029204185.1 Lerista edwardsae | reverse complement strand
ATGATGATGATGATGATGATGATGATGATGATGATGATGATGATGATGATGCCTCAGTAAGGGAGTGAGATGTTCCAGTCACTATTTAGAAGGCTGAAGTTACAGTGAATCCCCATTCTGAAAAAGAGATTGTTGGAGCTTGATGATCTCAATACTTAACTGCGCTGCCTTGAGAGGGAGGGGGCAAGGTACAGGCATCTTCTGGTATATGTGGATCCAGTATCCACAAGGATCCATTTTATTACTTATCTGATCCCTGGTGTCTGGAAGCTGTTTTGGTTTGAATGAGGGCCAGTAACTTAAGTTTAAATATGAGAGAGAGAGAGAGAGAGAGAGAGAGAGAGAGAGAGAGAGAGAGAGCATATTCTAGCCAAAAATGTCCAAGAATCTGATAGGACTTCTTGAAACACCAAAATGCCAAACCCAGTGAGTGGCAAGGGAGAGAGCAGTTCAGAAGCATAAAAATACAAATACATATGGCACATGTCTCTTCATTCTACTGTTCATTAACTGTGATGGAAAGAGGGTAGAGTTGATGTTGTTTATTGTTTCTCTAAAGCTGCTTGATTTTATTTTTATTTAATTTTCTCCCAACCTGACCATCTCACCCACACCCACCTCCCTCCTATAATACTGAGTCTGGGTCATATATTGTTGGATTTATGTGATTGTGGAGAGGGAGGGCTGTTTTAGGTAGGTGCTTTTCCTTAACTTTACCCGCAACAATATTAGAAATAACTTCCAATAGATCACAAATTCTTCTATTTTTCACAGCACAATGGGGCTTGATTATAGGTAGGCATGTTTGTTTTTGTTAAAAACGCATAAAAACACAAAAAACCCCACCTTTTTGGTGTGAAAATATCTGGGGGGAAAACACAAAACACCGCATTTTGGTGTTTAAGGTATCCGGGTGTTTACGATATTAAAAGAGGTTACTTTTCCACTTAAACATAATACTGTGGCTGCATCTGCTGACACTATATCATCTATATCACCAACCTACTACACTTTAAAAGCATTTAAAATTACTAAAAATGAGAACTTGGAATGAGAACTTAGAATAAAAGCACACAACACCGCTTTCTGCCTTTCAAATCACAAAATCTGTTTAAAAAATAGCATAATTTTCATACACCCCTAATTACAGGCATCTTGTCAAAGCTTTATCTGATACAATTCATTTGAATTTCCCAACGTATTTGGGGCTTCTAGACCTTACTCTGTTTGCCTTAGTGCTGTGTATTTGAAAAACACCACTTCATCCAACACCCCCCTCTAACTATTCCAATCTATTGTATTATATGTTTCTGCACAATACAGAGTGCCTCTTGCTGTTTCATTTTGCTTTGTTTTGAAGAATTTATACCCCACCTTTCCCATGCTGAAGCAAGTGCCCAAGGCAGCTTACATGGGCAGGCTAGTCTAAACCACCGTTTTCCAATGGGGTATTCTGCAATTCACCAAATCCTCAGTCCCAGATGTAGCCTTCAGTGTGGTTCTCTCCTCTGGCCATGTGACAGCAAGCTTCAGCAGGTGATCATAAGTCCAGCCTAGACAGGTCCTCAAGGTTGAACTCTGTTCTTTTGCCAGCTGGCCTTCTCACAACATTCCTGCACTGGCTAATCAGCTCCACAGTGACTCCGTTCTGCCACAACAGGTACTGCAGCTTGTCACAGCTTGTTGCTATGCCTGTACATGTTGGTTGGTTGGTATTTTAAAATTCTCCATACCATTAATTTAGGAGGTAGATAAACTGTGTATGCTCTTTATAGCATCCTCTAACATGGGTCCCCCATTTGAAACTTGGCAGACGTGGTCCCTTGGTGGGGTCCTCCAATGCCTACAAATGACCTGCAGAGTGGCTCGAAAAGGGTAGAGTTGTAGACGTATGACATGGAGTTGCTTCTCCCACTGAAACCAGTCGGAACAAAAAATTGAAACAGCAAACCAAAATGTTCCCCTATCACCCACAAAACTATTTCCACAGATGGGGAAAAAACATGGGCAAGATCCTGACGTACAAAACTACTTTTTCTTGCACCTCAAATAAATACACGTCCTTTTTCTTAAAGGAAACTTCGTTATCCTATTTGCCATGTTCAAGGCACTATGCAAATTTTACTGATTAGAGTCTCATGAGACATATTCCAAGCAAGTAAATAGTAGCACTTAAAAATTTCAATAACTCTTAAGTGTCAATATGAGACCCATTAAACCAATGGAAATATAATCCCTGACTTCAAGAGATTGTGGAACAAGCTCTAAGGATTCCCACATGACTATTATTATTTTTTTTAAAAAGAAGTGATTATCATGAAAGAAAAGGCGACCCCTTTAATGTTCAAGAGCAACAGCTGCAATGTCATTTGCCCTGTACGACAAACTGCTGCCCAAATCAGTGTGTTCATGGCACTCAGTAAATACATAAGGCATTATTATACAGGCAGTTATAACGGAATCCTTTGACTGGCTTTCTGTCCAGCCAGACCAATGTCGATAAGACCAATGTTTGCTCTTCTCATCAAAAACACCTTGCAATCAACCACCTCCAGAAGGCAGAAAAACGAGGTCTCAGGATCATGCGCTTTGAAATAAGCTCCCCTGCTCTATGCAACATCTCTGCAAAATGGGAAAAAAGTCAACACTTGACACAGCACTCAGGAGTGATGAAGAAGCACTTGGATTCAGCTGAAAAGATGGAACAAGCCATAAACTTTGGTTTCCTGGGATTTGAACTGCACTGTGTGTATCATGTTGTTTGGTTACTTTTCAAATGGTGAGTCAGACTGGAGAAGAAAAGACAGGTTTGTAACTGGAGAACATAGCCAATTTCATATGGCACTTCAGTGATGGCAATACCATACAGCCGTGATATTCAAACTTTTTAGACTGGGACCCAATTTTTAGAATGGTATTTGTGTCAGGACCCACCGGAATGTGATGTCATTAACCTGGAAGTGATGGCATGGCCAGAAGTGACATCATCAAGCATGCTTTCTCCCTGAAGTTGCCTCTACCTCCACTCCACTTTCCCGCCTCCCACAACATTTGGCATGTGTGTTTATCTTTACACTCCACCACTCCCCTCCCAAAACTGTTTTTCTCAAGAACTAGCTGCCATTCAGCTCCCAGTACTTGGCTTTGTCAGTATGTATAGTTTTGACCCATCGAGGTCAGGCACCTACAGATACGAATGGGATTCATTAAGATCTGGAGGTCAGTGAAGAAGAGCATTTTCCTGGCCACTCATTCCTTCTGCAGCATAAAAATTGCTGCCTAATTTATTTTGCTCCGCTACAGAGAACGTTAAGGATATGGCAAGGGGGGAAGAGGTTAACGCAGACCTCAAGATGATCCAACTGCTTATTAAGCAACATCCATGCATGCAGGCAGCATTTAAGTCTGTACAAACCGTATCACGTAGGCAGGGAACAAACTTGGCCTGAAGGTTCATATGGAGGAGACATCTGGGAATTGTCTGATAGCATATCTCCTGGCTGTACACCTCCTTGCAGCCATCACTTGAGAAAGAGAGGTTAAATGGCTCAGGAATTTGATGCAATGTAACACTTTTAAGGTGATGACTCTGCTACAGAAAGGGGAGACAGCAGTCCAAAGCTCCATACCAGAGATGTTTCTTCCACCATAGAACAACTTTCCCCAACAGGCTGCTTCCATCCACTTGATCCTGGCCCTTCAGCACAAATAATACAGATCTTCTTGAAATAATACTGCAAGAATGAAAGTGATTTACACGCAAGCAACTTACGTCGAACTACCCACAGCAACAGATTGTGAGAATGCAGTAATCGGCAGAGTATAGCCATGGTGATGTATTTGTCTATTATAAAGGGAATTAGGACTACAGACAGTTGTCACTCTGGAGCTTGTTATACCAGGAAGAGCTGTCTTTTCATTGTTTAAGTTTCTAGACCTCAGGACTAAGTTGATATTTTTTTTTCCTTTCCAAATGTCTGATACCACAACTTCACACAACCAGGTCTAAGTGTTACTGCAACAACACAGCAACAAGCATGTTCTCCTCCTCCCAACTATTATGTCAATAAGAACAATATAGTGGAGGAGATAAAAACTATTGGGAGAAGTTGTGCCTTGACCTAAGGAGGAATGAGAGGCGTTCATGTAAGGGGCAACTGGAAAGAGGTGCAGGGAAATACATTAAGGAGGGAAAGATACAATGACATAGAGCAGTGGTTTTCAAACTTTTTAGCACTGGGACTCACTTTTCAGAATGACATCTATCCGGGACCCACCAGAAGTGATTTCATGGCTAGAAGTGCTGTCATTGTGATGCCAGAACTTGGACTTCCCTGATAATACATCAATAAGTTGGGTTATTTCTCAGCCATTTTCACTTTGCAAAGTGAATCAGAAAGAAGAAAGCCTATTTATGGCCTTGACACAAGCAAAAAAACCACACAGCCCTCCCCCTTTCTAGCATCCCCATCTTCCCATATTGTCAATACGGATGCTCTAGATGCTTTGCAACCCACCTGAAATTGGCTGGTGGCAGTTTGGGAACCACTGGCATAGAGAGAAAGGAAGGCAAAATATAGGAGAGGGAACACTAATGTATTGCAACAAGGACAGATGAGCATCACGGTGTGTGAACAAAACATTTGAAACGTCTGGGACAGATCATGCATCCATCTCCACTAGCACTATATTGGGATTTCATGCTGTGAATTAGCATGACACTAGGACAAGGCCCCAGTAGCCAGTTTCCCTGGAAAGGGCAAAAGAGGGTTAACAAATGCTCATGACCAGTGGTGGGATTCAGGGGGTTCGCCCAGGTTCTATAGAACCGGTTGTTAAATGGCCGGGCCCCGCCCACTCGCTTACCTCAGCTGGCTTCGGTGGGTTTTTTTTTGCTCCGGCTATGACATCATAGAACCGGTTGTTAATTTATTTGAATCCCACCACTGCTCATGACCCAAGATGTGCCCTGAATGGGAGGGTTCCAGCATCCAGTAAGCAACGGGCTGAGGTGAGAGAGAGCTGCAGGACAGAGGCAGAGTGTGCTGGCAGATTCTGGGCAAGGCAGAAAGAGTTTTCGGTTTGGAACTCAGAGAAGGTGAAATAGAAGCCAAGAGGAGGAGGTGGCAGCCAGCAGCAGCAGGCGTGCTTAGCAGACACATGGAGCTGGTGTTGTCTGCAAGAGCTTGCTACCTCCCCCCCCCCATCCAAATGCTCCAACCTGTATACCTGTAAATAAGGCAAATTTATACAAAGACCTCATAAGCCTCCAGTGATATTTCCTCGTACGGAAGCCCAAATTTGGGTTGTTCTGAGCTGCTGGATGTTCTTGCTGCTCAAAGAAGTGAGACACAGGCATGTAACAGTGTTACTGCCAGCTGTGCTTCAAGGTCTCATACAGAGCTCTTTCCTGGATCTTTCTAAGATCCTTGACCTGGAGATGCCAAAGTTTACCTTTGGCACCTTCCATAAGCTTAGCATGCCCTGAGATATAGACCTTCTCCCAGACCTGCCAAACATTTCAGGCGGAAATGCTGATGGAATTTGGAGAAGATAGAGGAAACCCGCAATTTGGGGTAGCACTGGAACAGTTGTTTGGGTGTATGGCCAGGTGGGAACATTGGCATTTTAGCAGGGCATTTCATTTCAAAAGATGAAATCTAGCTGACAGATTAATTTGATTCCTTACTGTACTACCAAGTAGGTCATTAAGAGCGCAATCCTAACCTGGAGTTAGGCCGGCACAGTTAAGCCAGCAAAGTTTGGCCAGCACAAGGGCCACCATAAAGTATGTTTGGACCATTCTCGGAGTCAGAGAGGCCAGCACACAGGCATGTGCCATCTTCCCTGACTTGGAGAGTGGTCCAAAGATGCTTTACAGTGCTCTTGTGCCGGCCAAACTTTGCTGGCCTAACTGTGCCAGCCTAACTCCAGGTTAGGATTGCACCCTAAGGCTGAAATCCTATGCACAACTGATGACAAGTCAAAGGGCATATCCTAGGACAAAACCCCATTGGGGCTTACTTCTGAGTAGGCTTGCATAGGTTTGTGCTGCAACACATTTGTGCCATGTGGTCGGTGAGATTCCCACATTTTATGTATTCCTTATATAACAATAAGGAATGGTGATAAAGGAAAAATAATCCTCCGCTTTCTTTAAACAACAGCATTCTCAAATTTGCAGAACTGGAGGGGGGGGAGATCAGGTTTGTGTGTCAAATCGTTTTAATGTAATGGAGACATAAATAGGAAAATCTTAACTCTTCAGTAAAACCAGAGTCACTGTTGTTCTGCCTTCTTTGGAAACTTTCTGCTTGGAATACAAAGATCTTCTTGCGAAGTCCAGATGGTTTTGCACCTGCAGTGACTTGACTTCTGGACTGAGATTGTACTTCTATTTAAAACTGCTAGTTCCTGCCATTTACTCTCCTCTCTGCTTCTCATTCCCTAACACTTTAATTCCCTAACACTTTACGTGATCACAACTTTAAGTGCAAACAAGCACTCACTCTTTCCCCAGCAAATAGCACCAGATATTTGCTATTTCCAAGCTTCATTCTCTTGTATTTCTTCTCCTTGGTCCCCCCCTCCCCACCCCTTCCCTTCAACTCATCGCACATTTCCATTTCGCAGACATTTTGGAGAGGCTAGTAAATATCAAGCAAATGGTTTTCAAATGATGTGTCCTTCTAATTATGGGGTGTGTGTGGCTCTCCAACTCAACTGCCATGTGCACATCCATATGCTAGTATTTTGCAAAAAGCAAGCATGATTAAGGATGGAAGTTGCTGCTGAATGTTCCACTCTTCTGTCGCTTTCAGCGTCTTTAGATCAAGTCCTAAATGTTTGTTAAATCATGATTTTTTCTTCCACGCACTGAGCTGCATGTCTGATGGTTTGGGGACAGACAGTTGCCGACCAACTTCAAATGGAAAACCGTTTACAGCCATCTGATGAAAGGAAGCGGAGGGTATGATCCTCGTCTCAATGCTGGAACAATATGACAAGAGGCGACATACTGTATTCCAGTCCCAGAGTGTGCCAGATTTCTTCATTTTGCCTGGAAATGGACAGAGCTGAAAGGAAAGAGACTGTTGGCATCACGTAAAAGTACTCCCAACTTTGTGAAAACTCCGATCAAAGATGTGAGGCAAGATAGTCCAATCACAAGAAGCAAAAGTTTTGCAGTGAATACAGATAATTAAAAGTATATATAACGAAGTCGCATTGATATGGGAGACCTTGCCAACAGCAGATTTTTTTTTCTTTCTCCATAATACAACAGGGTGGAAAAATCCTAAATTGCCTAGTTAGGGAGCTCTGAAATCTAGAATATTTTATTTGCCTACAGGCCCGACACTTCCATCACAATTATTTCACTGTCATTCACCAGCCCAGGACCAATGATGTGGTGCAGATGCAGGAGCTCCCACTGTACATGTGGGGTTCACAGCACCCACAAGGACTTTTACATGACCATTCAACTTTGAAGGCTGGTTGCAATGCATATCTGGATTATGACACAACCTGAGTGGATTGTGCCAACGAAATTGTTGGTGTTTTCTTTTTTGCTTTGTTTTAGCAGCAGTTTGGAGGAGAAACTGCGACTGAGGACCCAATCCTATCCAACTTTCTAGTGCTGATACAGCTGCAATCCAGCCCCAAGACAAGTGAGCAAATGTTCCCTTACCTTGAGGAGACCTCAAAAACTTTCCCACCATCACAACATGCAGCACACAGCCTATAGGGATGACTACATTGGGGCTGAAAAATCGTATAGGATTTGGTTTTGAGAAAACAGAGATAAAGAAACAGAAAGAGGGAGATAGAGAAGAAAAATAGATGGGTACGTAAAAAAAGTCAAAGTGGATTCCATTTGCAGGTTGGAGAGAAAGAGGGGTCATAAGTTAGAAACGGAAGATTATTACACTGGATAGGCATCTCTGGTTAACAGATGTTGTGAACAGGAGGTCTGGTCCAGAGGGTAGAACTGTCATTACACCTGAAGATAAGATCCAAAGGTCATAAATCTGAGATCACTGGAAACTTTCATGAGCGGCAAGATCTCGAGAACGTGACTGATAGGCTGAGTGCCTCCAGCTGCCTTCTGTGGGAGAGGAGTTATGCTGGGCCAGCTGTGTCTTCGGTGAGAGTGAAGAAGCTGTCTATCAGCTGTTTATCAGCCAGCATGGGAGGCAACTATGTGGCTAGCAAGGAAGACCAGACTGGGAAAGACCCATCTGAGGGCCCAATCCCGAAGGCCCTATTGCTGGCAGTACGTGCGTGCCATCAACTAAAAGTGTCATGAATATTCCATAAAGCACTCTCAGGACACGTTACCACCCGTGCTGGTGTGGCACTCACTCAGCGCCAGGCCACAACAAGAGGGGGTGTCCAGCCAGTGCTCCAGCAGTGCCGGCCACTGGTAAGTCCGTTTAGGGTGGAGGGAGGCAGGAGGGGAGGAACCGGGTGGGGGGAGGTGAGGAGTGTGGGGGTGGCTTTCACCGCTGAATCTTATCCCTGGTGGTGTCTTCGGCAGCTTGATCCGGGACTGCTTGGTCACTGCTGGCCAAATAGCTGGTGGTGAGCCAAGGAGTCCCACTGCGGTCAGTGGGGCTTTCCCCAGGAGAAGGGGACCAATTTCCCCTTCTCCCAATGGAAGAAGCCTCCGGCAGCTGCCCAACTCCTGCGGGATGCAGCGGTTGCCATTTTGGTACCACTGCTTCTATGGGAGCCAGCCAATTCAGGATTGGGCTGTGACTGTTCTTCTTCTTGAAAGATTAGAACCTCTTTGTTATTTGAAAAAAAAAACACCCTCAGGGTTTAGAGAAAGCCTGCCTATGTGAACCGCCTTGAATTAAAGTCAAAGAAGCAATCCAAGAAAGGTGGTATATAAATACCGGAATGATGATAATGATGCAACGCTACATCTGCCTGACCAGGAAGATCTAGGGATAAGCAGACATACCATGGGCAGCAAAGATACCTCTTCTAGGTCATCATCATCTAATATTTCAAAACACAACCATTATCTATCATCAGCCTGCATGTTTTGAACGCTTCCTATGCTACCTGGGTAAATGTATCTGCATGTATTAGTTTATGAAAGACAGCAGGAATTTGTTTATTTGGGGTCATAGGTATTGCATTTCTATTAAATGCATTGTTTTATACTATAATAGCTTAATCTTACTCCATTGTTTAAAATCTAATGATCTCTTAGTGAATGATTATTTACTGCAAATGAACAGAGTGATTCAATAATGCAATAAGTTATCAGACAAGCTATCATAGCAAATCAAAAAATAAACGGCTCAGTGGGAAAAATGAAGTTGTGATAGTAATTACAGGTTCTACATTTTTTGCTTATCTGCATTTTTGTTTTCATTTAGCGCAGAAACCTCAAATTGAAATAGGAAAAAAAAAACAATTCTTTCCAAGTATTCCTGTTTTAGAACTTTTACAGTCATGAAGAACTGAAGAACCAAACTTAGGCCTCAGGGAGACATGGGAATGTAGAGGAAGGAAAGAGACTTATTGACAAGCAAGGATTGTTCTAGTTGAGATTGTGAGTTTCCCTGCCTACATAACAAATCCTAAACTGAAGTCTGAGAAGCAAGGCAAGACCAAACCTTCTAAGTATGAAGTTGTACTTGGAGGGCAGATTCCAGAAGATGGAGCTGAGGCACTCCAATACCTTGGCCTTTGGTCCATGGAGGTCCCTCAGGGTTCCATTTTGTCCCCCATGCTTTTTAACATGGGAGTGACTATCTAGGGTTTGAGGGCTGGGTGTCACCAATAGGCAGATGACCTTTCATTTTCGTATTTAGCCAAGGAACCAGTGAGTTCTCAGCCAGTGCCAGGCTGGATGAGTATTACGAAGCTGAAATGACATCAAAATAATCTGGAAATTAAATCCCAATGTGCTATTAGCTAGGAGAGCTGTGAAAATTGAACGATCAATTTTGTGTGTGTGGATGCGGTCGCCCTCCTCTGCAAGGGTCACATACCCAGTTTGGGAGGGCTCTAGGACTCAGTTTTGAATTTGGATGTCCAGATGATGACCATGGGCTAGAACATCTTTATCCAGTTGAGTCAGGTGTGCCAACTGCAGCCATTCCTAGATTGGTCAGACCTGGCTATGATTATCCCTGCACTGGTGACACTGAGATTGAACTATTCCAGCAGTCTGAATTGGGCACCCATTTCCCTCTGCCTTTCATCTAAGTTAAAAAAAAAAAACAAGGAAGTTTGGGACCTGGAAGTTTTGACGGTGACATCACAGGTCACTTCCAGGTCAGTGAGCTCCACAGTGCTGTGCCTCACCAGTACAGAACTCACCGCACATTGTTGTTGAACTAGTATCCCTAGTTTTGTTTGTAAATAGATATGCACTCTTTAAAACAGATAAGAACAGCATCTCTTTAAAAAAAAATCATTGAAAGAAACCTTGTTGCAGACTGGAATGATCTGTTAACCAAATAAACAGCAACCATACATTTCCTTCTCCTCCACTCCTCTGTAACCACATCACACAACACTGTGCCATATCGTAACACTGTGTGTGCATTTCCTTACCCCTGCCACTGGCAGCCCATTTGTGGAACTGGCATGGGCAAACACACAACGTTGTGATATCATTATACAAGGTAAGTTATTCTAAAGCGTACTGGGAGAAGGGAAGATAAACACCCATCACTACCATTTTCAGCAGCAAACGCCTGTTTCTGGTAGTGTGTCGTTCGAGCCGAATTCCAAGACTTCATTATACAGATCAGATCTCACCTAGGGTGAGAAGACCAACAATGCTGGGTGTCTGACTATTGCTATTTTCAACCCACCCACTTACACAAACGCGCACACTAATCTTGCTGATGATGGTGTGCCCTAGAAGTCGTGTTTTCATAGCAAGGCCGCTTAGTTTGCCTCCTTTTTGGTAACCTTAACGCTGCAGTTTTAATAACCTCCTTTTTCTTGTCAAGCACTAATGCACAGACTCTTTTAAAATTAAATTACTCTTCTCTGAATCACCTAATTAAATTATCTCTCTGCTAATTTCCCTTACCCTACAGTTCTACTTTCCTGTTTCACCTTTGTCACTCACTTTCTAATGATGCTTCCTATCAATTTCCCAGAAGATGCATTCTCCCATTTAGGGCAATGTGCTATAACCTTGTAAGAGAAGAAGAGAACCTTGGATCTGCTCCCAAGCTAGCTGTATGGCTTTGTAATTCAAAGCTCGGCAGCATTGTTCCGTATACATTTCTGCCCATGTTGTTCACTAAATGCGAGATCACAGTTTTCTTGCCAATAGATTTGCCTCCCCACTGGAGGTGTGCGGTTTGTTGACCCTCCGTGGTTGCCAAATCTTCAATCTGCCTGCCAGCTGCTACCAAAATAGCCCATTCAAACTCAGTCAGGTAAGCCAGGAATATCGAAGGGGGGGGGAGTTGAAATCTCACAGTTCAAATTGAGTCCTTCATAGGCAATACGATAGCTCATGTATCACTGTTTCTCTCAAGGTGGCTGATCACAAGTTATAAATTATGGTGACGGTATGCAATATCTGGGTATGAGAATGCCTCGGAATGCCTGGTGCAAGGGAGTGGCAACAAGATACAAGTGCCTTGTTGAATTATATGTAGGGGTGTTTATTTTTGTTAAAAGGCAAAGAAACACAAAACTTTTTGGTGTGAAAATATCTGAATAAAAACATATCACCACCTTTGGTGTTTGAAATATTTTCCAAAAATTAAAATAGATTAATTTCCTAATAGAAAAAATACTGTAGCTGCATCTGCTGGCACTAACTCACCTCTATCACCTACATAGTACACTTTTAAAGCATTTAAAATTATGCTTTTTAAGCATTTAAATGCTTTTAAAGCATTTAAAATATAAGAACTTGGAATGATCACATGGAAAACACACATACCACTTTCTGCCTTTCAAATCACAAAATCTGGGGAAAAAATAACACTATTTTCAAACATGCCAATTATAGGCATCTTGTCTTGGCTTTATCTGAGAAAATTCATGTGAATTTGAAATCTGTTCTTTGCTGATTTGCTACCCCACCACGAAGGTCCCAGCCAGTCCCAACCCCCGCTCTGCCCTTCCCCCCACCCAGGAATGCCCTCCCACCACACCCAGAATCAGTGCGACGCCGGCAACCACCTCACTAACTCCTCAATGGCATCACGTTGCCACCTCCAGGCAGTGGGACGCAGCGTTGAGCTGGCACTGGCCCAGCGCCAGGGGTAACAACAGCTCTGGAGGTGCCTTACAGCACTTCTTGCAACAGAAGCATGGGTGGTAGGCTTGTACTGCCCGCACTCAGCCCATTAGGTTAGGGCCCTAATACAGTTATGGCTCCCCTGTTTCACAAACCAACATCACTATTGGTTAGCTATCAGGCAGTAAAAAGCCAACTGTCCTCTGAAGCCCATTACCTCCTATTCCACTTATTGCAGTAGGTTTTTTTTTTTATTTTTGAATAAACAAACCCTACCTTTCAACCATTGTAAAATGCCAGTTGACTGACATGAGGTTCCCAAGTTGTCTTCCATTTATAGACAGACCAAACCCAAACCTGCTTAACTTTCAGACCAGACCCAGGGACATGACAATGGTTTCTATGTTCCCCTAACACCACGCCTAATTGTCTTTCCGGGGTCATCACTCAAGATCTAGGATGTGGTAGACTACAATTTTCATAATATGAAGGGTCAAGAAAGTACACACACACACACACACACACACACAGAGAGAGAGAGAGAGAGAGAGAGAGAGAGAGAGAGAGAGAGAGAGAGAGAGAG